>JADDOH010012999.1:0-84464 GCA_016648135.1 Agrypnia vestita
GTTTTGTATTTTTTGTATGGAGCCGATCAAATAAAATAAAATTTCTGCTAAGTGGTGACTGACCCTGTTTTGAAACTTTTTTTTCTCATACCTTGTCTAGTCTACCATCGTTTGATGCTATGAACATGTACATAAACTTGCAATTCTCCCAGATAAATGGATCGAAAAAATAAAAAAAGTGTATATTTATAATATTATTTTTTATTTCCTTAATTTCTTTTACGTCAAACTAAAAATGAAGTAGTGAGTACAAGTATATTATAACACAAATTATCAACAAAAAAACCAACAAAATTGGACTAAAAACTAACTAAATGAACACTTAATAATACAACAGCAAACTTATTTTTTTTAATTTTATTTGATCCGCTCCATACAAAAAATACAAAACTTTTTTTTTTTGCCCAAACTATAAAGTTTAGGAAAAAGTTTCATAGGACAACTATTGATAAGGTTAATGAGCTCTATCCATCCGCATAAAGAAAAAAATTAAAAAATAAAGTTGGTCCCTAAGTCCCTCGAATTACGGCTTCGACCCAGTGTGCGCCGGTAGTGCCAAGCCATTCTCTCACCGACCGGCGCCCGCGATACCGCGCTCAAACTCGCTCTCCGTATATTGTTGTATACCGCATTCTCCGACATGTAAAATTTTATGATATCAATAAACCAACGAGTTAATTGTGAGTACCTCTTTCTATTCACCCTGTATCATATCCCGCTCAGCCTTGTCATATACCTTCACGCAAAACACATTCATTCACACGCCTTCCGCGTTCAGACAACCTGTAATCAGACTGATTGTGCATTTTGGCAGAGGTGCACAGTCACACTGATTCCTTCGCGAATATATGCACATTAACATCTAAAATAAAATAACCGCCAAAATATTTTAAAAACAATTCATTTTAATGTTAACGATTCATTTTTATTAGTTTGGATGTTTTTTTATTATCAGTTTGTTCTTATTTCGATGTCTTATAATCTTTTTTATGTACTCAAAAATGTTTTTTTTTAACTGATAACAATTAAAAGCCGGTTGCAACGTTTTTAGCGTAAGTATAATATAATAAGATTGTTGAGCCTGTTGCTAGAGCAGTACGAAGACACTTGTAATTGCGATAGCAGGCTGAGTTTTTTTTTAATAAGTAATGCACAGTTTTTTTTTTGTGTTAGTGCTCGTTAAAAATCAAACATTACGCAAATAACGCGTCAGCATTTTGTATATTTTTTAAAATAATAAAAACTAAGTACGCAAATTTTAAAATAATAAAAACTAAGCTTGCAGATGCAAAAAAAAAAAAACAAAAAAAAAAAAAGCAAAATCAGATCGGTCTAATCGTGTAGATTTGTATAGAGAACAGACTGATAGACAAACAAACAAACAAACGCTTATAATTTTTGACTGACAATTTAGGTAGGAATCTATCTATCTAGTTGAAAAGTTAGAGAGATAGCTGGACCTCGTCATCCCAGGAGGAGTATTTTACTGTAGCAAAGAGAAAGAAGAAGAAGAAGAAGAAAATCGTTGGGGTTTGCGAAAAAGCGCCCCACGCTTATAATTTATCTGACAATTTAGGTAGAAATCTCTCTGTCTATAAAAAATTGTATTACTATTTTTTGTAACTTTGTGGGTTGGGCCTTATTTGAAGAAATACGTCCAAAAAAATTGCGCCAAAATTTTTCAAGAAGTTTTCCGGCAACTGTATCCACTTCTCTAGTTCTGCGTCTAATTTCGTCATTTCTAATTCTATCTCTTCGGCTTACTCCAAGCATGGATCTCTCCATGGATCGTTGCGTGCATTTGAGCTTTTCTACACTTTTCTTTGTAAGGGCCATAGTCTCTAATACATACGTCATCACTGGCAGTATGCTGATTCAAAGGCTTTTCTTTTTAAGCTAATTGGGATCTCTTTGTTCTCGAAGATATGTTCTCGAGATATGCTCAAAAGAAATCTGCTGTTTGGTTCTCTTTGTCCACTTTTATCTTGTGTTCTAGGTATAAATACTCATCTACTATTTCAATATTCTTATTATTGATAGTGATGATTTTGTTCTCTGGACACAAAATTTTTGTTTTCTTTACATTCATCTAAAGACCAACTTTGCTCGAAGCCTCGCGTAGTTCTTTTATCATTATAGGTACTTAGTTCTTTGATATTTTTACTTACAACTACTATGTCGTCAGCAAATCTTAGGTGACTTAAATAATGTGCCATCTATCTTCACACCTTCGTTAATCCCAATTCAGGGTCTTGAGTGGCAATTAGTGTGAATTAAAGAACGAAGCTTTAAAAGAAGACTGAACAAATATTATATTTGAAATTTTCCGAATAGTCTTGAACTGTGTAACTCTCGTCATAATTTGAAGGTCAGACATAAACACTTTGTTGTCGTCTTTTACGGGTAAATAATTATAGAAAAAATGTAAATACCTACTTCACCATTAAATTTGCTCATTTTGTGCAACACGCGCTTGGGAGCTGCCATTGCGATGGGATTGTCTAAATGCTGCGGAGTCTCGGAATAGATCCTTTGTTTGTGCAGTTCCTTCTTATTGTTCCCTCGACAAAGCGTGACCATTGTCACTCCAACTGGGTCCGATGCAGCGTCACGCCTATTATTTTTTTATAATAATTAAGACGGCAATTCAATGCAAATAGTGTGTTTTTTTAATACATTTACATGCGCCTGAAAGAGCTACACGAATACCTGCACTATTCTATTGCAACAATACTAGAACCAATTTACAATTTAACTCTCTTGTACCCAGACTGCATAGGCTAGGCAACACCTATGCGCATATCTGATATTTTTAATTCCAGTTTAGCACCAATTATTATACCTATTTATTTATAAAAATTCTAATCTATCTATCTAAAAAATCTAATAAAAAAAGCCTAATCCAACTGAAATATGTGAATTTCATGATAAGTCCATGTGTAAGTAACTCGTGTTTTCAATTTTATATTATTCATGTGTTTTATTGTAATATATTTTTTACTCTTTTATGTTCTACGTTTTCAAATTTTTCTATTGTTAATGTGTTTTATATTGAATTATATCTCTTTTGTATCTTATTTTTGTCTATTTCTACACTGATGTATAATTATATTTCTGTAATTTACACACATATGTTGTTGTGTTAATATTATGTAAAGTATAAATGCTTTGTAGGTAAAAGGCTGTTTAGCCGTGTATATCAAATAAATAAATAAATATATCAGAATGCTAGAATTTAAGACTAGACTAAACTATAATAAGAAAGTTCTTAGGTTTTCACGGCCGCTCAGAATCTTCTGGAGTATTATGCCGTGTTATACTCAAAATTTAAGAACTTGTTGAGATCTGCGAAGGATCGAGATCGCTTAGAAACAGACGGGGTGTATATACTCGATTGTCAAGTCTGCGATAAAGTATATGTGGGACAAACGGCGCGTACAATTTTCTCTTAAGCCATGTATTCACTAGGGGACAAATTGTCCCTCAACAGCACGCGCGGCATAGAGTCTACGTGACGTTACAACGTCGTGCACTGTTCCGCGACCTCGCGCACAACATAGCGCGGCATTTCTACGTGCCGTGGCAACGTTGCCATGCGCACGGTACCCGAGCGTACTCACTGCAACATTCCGCGGAGCGTCAGCACCACGTGGTATGTTTACAAGTGAATACGCATGCGCTGTATCTGTCAAGATGACAATGCGGGGAAACGAAATCGTTTCTCGAACTCATCGCTGTAGCGATCGAAGATCGCATAGAATGTCCGTCCTTCTTTCTCTTTGCAGTAATAATTTCGACATTCTCCTCTACTTTTCGATAAACTCAATTAAACATAAACAGATACGCGGCTATCATCATAACCTCATAGGGCGATATATTTCCGTGACGTCTGGAAAATAATAATTATTTGCAAAAAGGACCTTGTTTTTAATAATATTCAATTTACTACAGCAAAACCTCGTTAATTTGAAATTGCGACCCAAAAAAACATTTCGAATTGCGCGGAACCCCGTTTTCGCCAAATGAGATACCGCAGCTGTCATCGTAAACTCATCGGGTTTCCGGACATTTCCGGACATTTCCGCGACAAGATATGCGAGTCCCGGTGTGTACACGTCAAATGACCACGTCATTGTCCCCGAAACATGAGCGTAGATGTTGATGCGACATGCCGAGCGAAATGTTTCGCGATTTGTCCCCTAGTGAATACATGGCTTAAGAGTAACCACACGCGTCTTATCAAGGAAGCCCTCGAAATCTTCGAGCACCCGATAAATATTAATAGAGATGATGGTCTCAAATTAAAGACATCGTGGTATCCGGCGCTTCAAAGTCAATCTCGTCGCAGTTTCTGCAGAGATAGCGATCAGATGATAGATGAACCATACACACAACACAAGACAACACACGACTCCGATACGGTGTTGCCACGTAACACAGAAACACCAAGCTTTCGACACGGTATTGCTAGCCAATACTTAACTACAACACCAATACTCACAGCAACAAATCAGCCCTGATAATGGACCCTGCAATGGGATCCGAAACGTCGGCCAGAAAGGTCGTAAAAACACGGCATAATACCCCAGAAGACACGAGCGAGAATAGATTACAAGGTTTTTAATAAAGATAAAATATAGAAGTCTCACGGAGACGAAGCTGTACAGGGTGTCTCATAGCTAGTACCAAAACTTTACAGATGAATTCCTGCCTTGATAATTGTCGAATAAAATGATAAAAACCTTTCAAAATACATTTTTTTACGAGGTTTTTGACATTTTATTAAGTTGTATTGAAGTGAATGAATTTTTCATGATCGAAATAAGTTACTTTAATAAAAGTCTAATCAAATATTGTTCCTACAGACAAACTGTATATACAGTTAAGTAGGATTTGTTACAATAATATTGATACAGATTAAATAAAAAAATAAATAATAATAAGACAGTAATATCAAAAAAAAATGCAAACGTTGATATCGCATATCTCCATAACTATTGATGGTCATGGTTACTAGAACATTTTTAACTCATTTTCAAGGCAGGAATACACCTGTAAAGTTTTTGCTACTAGCTATGAGACACCCTGTATATATGGGAAACATGTATGGAAGTTTTTATGGGGTGGCCAAGGGCTTACGACCTGTGTTAGCTGGCTTAATGCAACGTTCGCCATTCCACCGTAAAAACATCCACACATTACCAAATTTTTATAGCTGATTATATTTTTTATTTTTATTTTATACTTGCCTACCCGCGAGGCTTCGTACACATAGATTTTTAGTATTTTATTTAGTCATATGTTATTAATTCGTGTATTAATCTTCGACATATAGATGTATGTCGTCGCGAACTTTTTTATAGAACTTTTTGAATTCTACAACTTCCTTAAAGAAAATACTTAAATATCTCTTTCCGTTAAGGCAGCGTTCGTAAAAAATATACCGCTCGACCATTTGTTCGTCGACTTTAGGTCACCACGAATCAATATTCTACTATTTTCAAACTTATGCTTAATACATAGCTATGAAAATAGGACTAACTTGCTGGTGTCCTGAAGTGGGGTGCGAACCACCGATCACCAGATAAATAGGCGAGCGTCGTAACCTCTACACCAACCAGCTACTCGTAAGAAAATACACTATAAGAAGAAGATTATATTCTCCTGAGCTTTGAGCATTTGGGGAAAAACTTTCTATGGACATACGGACAAACATATGCTATTATTATTGAAAGATTTGGCAGATATTTCGTTGTGTAACATTAAATTTAAAATATGAGTTATTAAATTACTACTATAGTTTCGAGAGGAGCAGTCCCTCTCGTCATCAGGTATAGATAATAATCTATTGTGTGTGTATTATAAAATCAAAATAAAACATATTTTAAAATATACAATTAAACTTATATGTAACATCTCAATATCTTTTATGTGTTCTACCTGGGCGGTCGGTTTCATGACAGAGCGAGCTATTTTACTATTTTACATCGCACTAATTATATCACGAATTCACCCACACACAGATTGCACCGCCTGGGCAAACAACGCTGTTCTCGAAACCTATTGATATTTATCCATCTAACGAAGTAATTCTGTTTTTATTTTATTAAATTAATATGTCACCACAAAGTATATAGACCTTATTTCAGAAGTACAACTGTTCTGCAGAAAATTAATGGTAATTCAGTTTAGAAGATACGCTAGAAATGTATCAGTAAAAGAGGTCGTAGCGTAGGTCAGTTACTAAAGGCGGTGACCTTTCGCCTCTGCAACTAACTACCACGCCATAAATAATAATTGCTCATTAGAACTTATCGCAAAAAAGTGGCAATAAATTGTATTATTACTTTTGAAATTAAACAGCCCTCAACATGAATTTCACGAATTTAAATGGAAAGTGACTTGCGGGTTTATAAATTGTTTATTTTACATTTGTTTAATATAAATTACTGATAACTTCACACTAGGTAAAACCTGTTTTATGGCAGTTATTCTCACGTAAGAGATATGAAATAGTAACAAAGTAATAAATAACAATAGTAAAGAAATAGAAATGTAAAAATAAATATAAAAGCATGATAACAATTTAGTAGTAGATACAAACACAAAAATACACAAATCTAAAAGAAAAGAAAATATAAATATAAAGCGAAGATAAAAATGTAAGTAGATAAAGCAGGATAACAATTAAGTACTAGACACAAACACAAGAATACGTGAATCTAAAAGAAAAGAAAGAAATAAGAGAAAGAAAAAAGAAAGAAAGAAAGAAAGGAAAGAAGAGTATTGTGTACTGTCACATCTTCGCCGCTTTGTGGTTCGTGTATAACGTGCAAACACTATCATAAATGGTAAACTTTAATTGAAATTAGTTGTCAGCACTTTTATATATCATAAATCAGAAAGTTCACACCCGAAAATTACCTCTAGAAAAATTATTCGTGTTATTATGTCGTTCTATTACCTTCCAAAGACACTTTTGCTAAGATGAGTTTCGACTACAGCCAACTTGGTCATTCGTAGTGAGCGTTCCTATATGGTTTTTTTTTCAAAGCGATTTTAAATTTTCCTCTTCAGTTAGGAAAATCAATTTATAAATGTAGATTCACCAAGTGAAAACAATAAACTGATGGTAATTTTTATTGCAAGATTTTAAATAAATACAGTGACGTGAATAGTATAAGATAAAAATGATAAGATAAAAAGATGATTAGAAATTCAGAATAGAAGTAGGATTTAAAAGTTTTATCCATCCATCCTCAGCGTTACAACCCTCGGTGGGTCCTAGCTGCCTCCAAGAAAGTCCTCCATGCTGCTCTGTCGCTGGCTGCCATTTTCCAGTTCTGCTGCCCCAGGGCCCGGCAGTCCGCAAAGACACCATCTAACCACCGCAGCTTTGGTCTTCCGACACTTCTTCTACTCATTTAAACGCCTTAAGTGCTCCTTAATTCTAATATGAAAATTTTTAAACGTTTAACCTATATAAAAATGATTGCAATAGGCGTGATGACAGATTTTGAAATAACATTCTATATTGCAGGTACACGTCTGCTATTACCGAAAATAACATTATTTCAGTAATAAAATAATTTTTCAGTATTTCAAATATTTCAGTAATAAAATAATAAAATAAGTTTTTACGCAAATAATTGCGTTTACATCTACATATTTTTAATTTCGCGCAAAAACGCCCGCAGCTGTCATTTCGTCTACGTGACGTCAAGCCCCAGTTAGCATTGCATTGTGTCTATGGCAACGGTTCAAAGACACATTAATGGGTTCTGAGGCGTGGCGTCATTCGCTCTGACCGGTGTTTCAGATAAAATGGCAGATTGTAGAATTTTGTACTTTTATTTTATTGAAAATCTTAATAAACTCAATGTGTATATTAAAACTGGATCATTTTTTAGAATCCTTTCAAAATATTTTCTTCTATAAAATCACTTATTATTTAATTCTTTAATACTGTCATCACGCCTATTATCACAAATGCAGCTATCGAGCGGACAACCGAATTTTTCACGTAGGTACCTAATTGCATTCAAACCTCAAAACCAAGAAATTCGTGTTGTTTCTTGAGCGACGATAAACGAAAAGCGCTCCAAATATGTAGGTACGTTATAATGTACAAAATGTTTAAGCTGAATTGAATCTTCAGAGTGTAGCTTATATCCATTAGCCGTCAATCAGAGCGGCCTAGCGTCGCAAGAGTTTGACTCAATATTCGGGCCAGCAATCAAATTACTCTATTTGACGCAGCTGAAACCTGATCGCCAGCCACGCCCCTCTCGGGCAGCGCGCACAGAGAGCGATCATTACAAAAACAGCCGGCGATGTGAGCAGACATGCGGTGCCTCTGTCCCCTCGCAACCCGTCCCCTCACCCTCACCGCCGATTCTACCTCCCGAGGCAGATCGATACAGCAGCGAGGTGCAGGCTGTGCATGTCTGTAGTCTGTAATCTGTAGTCGGCCGCCGAAAGGGGTAAGTTGTTGCGGAATATTTACGACCGAAGTCATGGACGCTAATTAATTTTGACGCATCATAGTATGTACTTGCGTAGACAAATTTTAGAAAAATAGGCACGATGACAGTATTAAAGAATAAGTGATTTCAGAGAAGAAAATATTTTTAAAGGATTCTAATAAATGATTCAGTTTTAAAATACACATTGAGATTATTACGATTTTCAATAAAATAAAAGCATTAATTCTGCAATCCGCCATTTTAACTGAAACTCCGGTCAGAGCGAATGACGTTTAAATGAGTAGAAGAAGTGTCGGAAGACCAAAGCTGCGGTGGTGCGCCTCAGTACCCATCACCGTGTCCTTGAACCGTTGCCATAGACACAATGCAATGTTTACTGAGGCTTGACGTCACGTAGACGAAATGACAGCTGCGGGCGTTTTTGTGCGAAATTAAAAATGTATAGATGAAAATGCAATTATTTGCGTAAAAACTCAGTTTATTACTGAAATAATGTTATTTTCGGTAATAGTAGACGTGTACCTACATTAAAGAATGTTATTTCAAAATCTGTCATCATGCATATTCTATTTTTATTAATTTACTAGCTTTAACCCATCAAAAATGAAGTACTTTTTTTTATATACATATAACCCTATATATATCTCTATATATATATATATATAGATATATATATTATACTTCTATATATATATATATATATATATATATATTTCTACTAGTCACTATACATGGTGTCTCGTAGCTAATAGAAAAATTTTCGGGGCAAACTTCCCCATTCGATTTTAAATGGAAAGTTAGGAGTTAAGCGATCTTTTTATTTCTTTATTTCTGACTTGTATTCTGTAAAAAGTTGAAGTAAACTATAACTATATGATAAAAGTAACTCATATCGAATATAAAAATTTCAATCGCTTTGGTATAAGTCAAATATAATGATTAAATATTTATGAACATACTTACTTACACTCAAATCCCACTACAACGACATTTACAAAATATCTCGTTATACGTATACTAAAATCGCGTTTGGGCTAAGTCCAAGTTCATGGTCCCATCGAATATATAATAAAAATGAGTATTACACTATATTATTGAATGTGTTAATAACAGAATGAATGATAACTTATGTTTGAATAAAAAGTATTAAATAAGATATTACATTTTAAAGTTTCAAAAAAGTACCGTATATTTTGACATTTCATAGGCAATATCTGAGGAAAAATTGTGTAAATCATAGACAGTTTATAAGTTTACACGACAAATTTATATTTTTTATAGATGAAAGAAATATGATGAAAAGCTTTTTCTTTTATATACTCTTTTCCATGGTTCTTAAAGTAACGACTGACATTCAAAATGTGTGGTAAAATTTTCGAAACTTTAAAGTGTAATATCTTATTTAATACTTATTATTTAAGCATTAATTATATTTCGTTTTGTAATCATGTAATGTAATAGTGAAATACTCATTTTCATTGTATATATATTGTAGATTGTAGATTTGAGAGTAATATAAAAATTCCTAAATTTAATACCACGTTTTTTCAAAACAGTTTTTTATATAAAGGTATACATAACTACAATAATCTACCCACAGAAATAAAAAGCATTGAAGCATTAATAAATTTAAATACAAGTTGAAATGTTTTTTTTTACGTTGAATGCTAGAAGATTGTTGTCTGGCCACAATTTCTGGTATATTGATATTCTCGTTTACTGATTCGTGAACTTTTGCCCATGAAGGATAACTTGCGAACAATGCGGTCTCGTCTGCGTGGAATACTAACTCACCGTTGATTTTGTTGAGATGTGTCCTTTATGTGAGTGAGGAATGGTAGAGTTCTAGGGACCGTACCCTGGGGGAATCCAAATTCACCCATGGTGGATTACTTGGAGATTCATTTGATCTGACTATCTGAGGTATATTCGGTGTGTGGCTTCTTACCCGTTTGGGGCCGCTTGGTCAGTCCCGTTTTCTTTTGGTTCTGATACGTGTTGTTCGTGTGGAGATACCGTCTAGTACTTCCCACGAATCGATGAAGATACCTGTATAATTATTTGATTTGTCCAATTTATTTTGCACGATGGTGAATAATTTCGATTGCGCCCTGCATGCATATTCCCCCAGTGAACCCGAATGGATTCTCATTATTATAGAATTGACTTTGTGATTGAGTTCTTAACTGCTTATTATTTATATTATTGTTTACTTGACTGCTTATTCTATATACTGTATTATTAACTATGATTTGATGTATTAGATTTTCTTTTCTTTCCTTCCAATTGTTATATAATTAGATTACACTACCTATACCTTTGATTGTAAGTGGTTATCCCTCACCACACACAAGAATATAATTCTTTTTGGTGAGGTATACACACACAAAAAATATAGATTTGTAAACATTTATGTATGATTGTAGAATTTTTTTTTATATATATATTATTAATTAAATAATAAAAAAATTAAATAAAAAATATAATGGCACCATGATCTTGGATTATGCCATAGAATTAAACTTTGTTTACACCATTTTTTTATTATTGAAAAAATTTAATATGTTTCAAAGCCAATGGCTTCTTCGTCAGGATACCAAAAATAAAATTTAAAAATCGAAGTATAGATAAACTAAATATTAAAAAGTTTTATATGGAAAATGAATAATATAAAGTACCTACTACTTAATATTAAAAAAAAATAACCCACAAAAACCAAGTTTTTATTATACTCCCTATCTCATTTACTAGTTGAAACATTTTTTTCGCTTAACCTACGCGTTGGGCTTCGGTCGGGCGACGCTAGAAAAGGGAGTTATAAAAAATTTCCAAAAATCCAAAATTATACTATAATCAGGTTTCGCGTCTAGCAGACTTAATAAGTTGTATGAAAAAACATTTAAAATTTGAAAAATCCAAAAATTTATTAATTTTTTTAACGAAAATTTGATAGATCTTCTTGATCGTCGCTACGAGTCTGCTTGCAAAGTTTCAGCTCGATTGGATCACGGGATAGGGGTTTAAAATGAATCCAAAGTATTTTCGTCAGACAAGAAGACAAGCAGACGCCACGAGTTAATATAAAGGGAGTAATAAATTTAAAAGATAACTATTTGCAAAAAGGACCTGATTATTTATAACATTCAATTTACTATTAACACTCTTTCTTATTCCCAAAATTTATAATTTATCAAAGTGTGATTCTGTATTACAAATTTTACATACAATTTATATAGGATCACTAATAATAATAATTTTGCTGTGTTTGAAGAAGATGTATAAATAAAGTATAATAAATACATCATCGGAATACAGTTTTATAAAATACGTACACTTGAACAAAATTTGATACCTCGTTATTTCAAGGTCGCGATTCGGAAATTGGTGTAATAAAGCAAATGGTAATATTCGCTCGAAGGCACTTTTAAGTTTCGTCCCGACACGTCTCCGAGTGAAGCAAACAGCTGGGGCGCCTCGAACGAAAGAAAAACGACGTGACGGCAGACGCCGCGCGCCGTCCCCGTTCCCGCCGGAACCGTGACCATAGACAAAGAGAGAAAACGGCCGCGCCCGCGACCTTGACCGTGAGCTGGAGCGTCCCAGCAGCGCGCGGCCCTACGTCACCGGCTGTATCGAGCGGCCGCCCCCCGCGCGCCGCTGCGCCGTTACCGGGGACGCTCGCGCTTCCAACTTAACCTCCAATATTACCGACGCATTTTTAATCGCGGAAAATGGTTCGTCAGTGAGTGCCCCAGTAAAATTTGTTAAGAAAACTACTTAGATGATTTACAAAACTCTCATTGTGGCCCCTACAGGGTGATTTTGCTATCTGCTACAGATTTACGCAGGGTAAAAGTTACCCAAATCCCAATTATAATTCAGAATATTTTTGAGTTTGTTCAAATCTTTCAGAACAGTGCTGGATTTATGTCACAGAGACATTATTAATCAATTAGTGTATATTATAGATATCTCACAGAGACGAAACTGTATTAATTATGGGAAAGTAGGTATAGAAGTCATTTGGGTGTAACAGGACTTATGACCTGTCTTTTTATGGTTGGCTTAAGTGATCACTGTACACAATTGTAATGTTACAATTGTGTAAAGTGATCAGTATCCCTAGTGTAATGCAAGTATTCGGATGAATTTCATTACACACAATAAAGTATATTGCTCCCAAAATTCCATTAAATCAATTGTAGATTTTCTCATTAGCGACATCTGTGGGGATTTAGGGGAATGAAAATGGCTTTGTACAGGCCGCATGGAAAAGGCGCTTACAACTCATATATGAAAGCTTCACGCAATTTGAACATATATACAACTTCCAAAAAAATGAATAAGCATGGTATATTCTATCATGGGTGGAAATGGCGAATGTTACAATTATGTAAAGTGATCACTTAAGCCAACCATAAAAAGACAGGTCATAAGTCCTGTTACACCCAAATGACTTCTATACCTACTTTCCCATAATTAATACAGTTTCGTCTCTGTGAGATATCTATAATATACACTAACCAATTATAATTGTCTATTTTTTCCTTTATTTTCTTTTATTTATTTTCTTTATAAATAAATAAATATTTATCCCTTAGGAACTGAAATGTGAAAGTAACGTCATTTTTGACGGGTTACAGCTAGTCTATACCTATAAAACTCAATGTCTGTCTGTGTGTTCTCTATACAAATCTACACCGTTTTACCGATCTGACCCGAGTGTCGCATACTTATTCTTTAGGACCCGGCGGGTAACATAGGCAATATTTCCATCTACCCCTTTACCCCACCCCCTCCTCCGATATATTTTCTGTACAAATCTACACCGTTTGACGATCCTACCCTAATTTTGCATACTTTTTCTTCCGGCGGGTAACATAGGGGACATTTCCCTCTCGGACATCCAATCTATCCCAGCCTATATTAAATGCAAACATTGTTTTTATTAGAGACTTTGCAAAACAGTGGAACCTTTATTTTTACTAAATTTTTAACCCGGTCAATGCCGGGTACGAATACCTAGTACTTAATAATAACAATTGCTAGAAGACTAAATTTAGTGAATGGACATTTGTGGTGGCAGCCTCGGTAGCGTGGATCTCTTTACTTTATGTAATAGGGAACATTTGATCAAAAATATTGCTCCCAATTTAAAAAAAATAATATTTTTTCCTTATCGGATATGCTATATTACACGTATAATAAGGGCGAATAAAAAAAGAGAAACACGTTTTTAGTATTTTGTGTTTATTTCAATATAATTAATTCACAGGGGTAAAGTCTTATATGACTTTGGCGAGGCAGATCAACTGGGGGCGAAGCTCAGATGTTAGATGCTAGCAAGCATGTGAGAGGTACTGGGATCGACACCCGGTGCCCAAAGACTATTTTAGATTTGTATGCGGCCTTTAAAATGCTATATATTTTAAATATAACTGAAATTATAAAAAAAACAAATTGGATAAAACAAAAAAAAATGATAAAATTATGTTCCATGATTTTTCACGCGTGTACGGCTAGTGGGCAATACCGACAATCACGCATACTGTCAAATCTATAAAAAAAAAATTCGTTTTATTTGAAGGTTTAACCTTCAAATTTCGTTTCAAAGAAAGAATAAATTTTAGGAAAATTATACTACTTTCAACATTATCCGAAAATTTAGAGTAAATTGGATGGTTTAAGATTGCAAAACGAAAATTAATTTTTTGCGGATTCGACGTAGGGACCGTCGATGTACAAGTTTATTTGAAAAACATTAATATTCCTCGCAGGATTATATTCCTGCCTTGACTGTGAGTCGAAAATGTTCAAACTATCATGACCTGACATCAATAGTTATGGAGATATGCGACATCAAAATTTGCATTTTTTTCAATATTCCTGACTTATTTTTTGTAAAACGTTGGACTATCATTACAGTTACTTATGTCGAATACGAAACATTCATTCCCTCAAAAAGTCAAATAAAATCAAAAAAACCTTCGAATTCCAATTGGAAAACATTCCGATTGGAATTTTTTTTAGGATTTTTATCTATTTATTTAACTTGTATTGAAACAAATGAATTTTTCATATTCGATATAAGTTGTTGTAATGATAGACCAACGTTTTACAAAAAATAAGTCAGAAATATTGAAAAAAATGCAAACTTTGATGTCGCATGTCTCCATAACTATTGATATTTGTCACGATAGCTTGAACATTTTCGACTCATAATTAAGGCAGGTGTATGGTCCTGCGAGGTTATTAATGTTTTCCAAATAACCCTGTACGTAGTGTAATTGAGACGGGCCTAGGAGAACTGGAGGTGGCTATATCAAGTCAGATGGTGGAACATATTTAGACAGAGCTGTATTTCTTATAAAATGTCAGTTCAGTTCAATTCAGTTCATTCTAAATTAGTAACGCATGCATTCAAATTTTATTTTTATTTTTTGAATATTGCTTCCTTTGCTTTTATACTCGCCATACATTTAAATATTTTTTTACTAAGGGCCCGTTTTATCAATTTGGATTATAATAATCTTTCGTTTAAACCATACATTATCGCGTTTTCCACCAATCAAACAAACCCAGTTTCGTAATAATTTTTCTTGCTTTTCGTACTTTCTTCTTACTGGACAAAGCTAGGGAAAGGTCTTTTGATTGTGGTCGACCAGCAGATACATTGGTCCTTGTTGGATCGGCTTGGGAGCTTAGGGAACGTTGTTTTTCATAGTTTCTTGATTCACGTGTGATTCATCATTTTGATACATAACAGGGCTTTAATTATAAAAGCTTAGTGCCAACAATCGAGCCGACCTCTGCAAATTGATTTCAAGAAACCTGTTATTTTCGAAATTTTAGAAATAACTGACCTTCAATATTATGCTGTTGACTTGATTAATGGTGTTGACTCGATTAATGGCATCTATAATACTTAAGATTATTATACTAAATACATCATACTTCAAACTCTGACATATCGATAAGGTCTAAGTGATTTCACTTGATACATTGAGAGACTTTAAATTTTTCACCTAACCTGCTTAGAAAAAAGACAGAATTACAGACCTTAAGTGACTCTTTACAAAATAGTCAATAAAAAACTAGATACCCCTCGATACTGTCACAAGTATATATGAAGGTCCTTGTCCGATCAATAAGATCTCCAAGCCTTTTTTACACCGAGTTTTATAACACAAATCTAGGCTATTTCTCTCCTCTATCTAGAATGATCAATCACTATAACCAGATATCATCCAGAGATGGCAACCTTGATATATTCTTTGACACAGACTTTGACAGACACAGACACAGAAGAATGGACAGTGACAGACTCGTGCATATAGCAGCGAATGAAATCCCCTCTGGACGACGCGACGCCTACCGGGAAGACCATCGAAAAGATGAAGGGATAGCTGGACCGCGTCATGGCAGGGGGCGTAGTTTTCTGTAGTACAGATCAACAGATCTACAAAAAAGAAAAGGAAGAATGCTCTGTTTAAAGGTGAAATACATATTGACGAACTTGGTTGACGGTCTCTTGGGCGTGTAATAGATGCTCGTCGGAGATACACGGTGTTGACCTTGGAACCCGCGCACTCATCGTATAACTTGTTAATCTAGAACTCATTCCTAATTGATTTATTGATTTGTCTTCATTTTGTTCTGAATATTATTGACAATTTATTTCATCGAAGTCATTATTTATTATGAATTTATTATAAAAAGTATATTGTGTAATTATCTATAAATAAAAATATTGATATTCATTTTTACAAAATCGATAATCTCTGAAAGTTTTACACCGACTGCTTTGAAATTTTGGCACAACTTTGTATTCGATTACGAGGTTGTTTTTGTATACCTAATTTGTTTTCATATACCTAATATTAATTTATATAAATAAAAATGTAAATTTTCGATTATCCTAAATCATATCTCCTAAAGTTCTTTTTGACACAACGTTGCATTCGAATTCGCACAAAATATTTGAAAAAGGTGCAGGCACCTACCCTTTCAATATTGATAAATATTTATTATTATTATTATTTTTATTTTTTTTTATAAAAAATAGAGATGTGAACACGGAACACGTGTCACATCAATATTCTTACTATTTTCAAACTAAGCTAAATGCTTGTGCTGTGAAAATAGGACTAACTTGCTGATTTTGGAGTGAGATTCGAACCCGCGACCTAAGGATCACGAGGCGAAAGTCCTAACCACAAGACCAACAAGCTACTCTTTTATAAGATTTATAAGATATACGATTTTTCAAATTCACTTTTTTTGATAACATTCGGTCGTCTTTGTCAAAACGTTTGAACCTTAGAGTATATACAATCCATAGAGGGATAACTAAACATTTTACCAAACGTGTACGCGTGGTAAAATAGAGCTTACTCAGTTTTAACAATATAGTAACATATAAGAGAAAAAGGGACAAAAAAGATCACCCGGTCGGGTAAGTCTTTAATTGCTTTGTAAGCGTCCTATTGCCCCATTGTAAAAGATGAGGGCACAATGTCTGCGAGCTGTCAGATTTGTTTTCCGTATTTTCGATAACAATTGTGTATGTGCAAATAATACAAAAAATTTATAAGCCTTGTTGTGAAATGAAGGGGTGTTCCAATAGGACTGGAAACGGGAAGAAAAATATCAGCTATTAAAGGTATTTTAACCAAAATAAAAAAAAATTACATTTATACGTTTAATTTAAAAATCTAAGAACGTTTATTTTTTAGTGATTTAATTACTCAAACAATTCGGTGAATGCTATTTCGAAGATGTTTTTATGTCTATGAATGTTCAATCAATACGAACTGTAGAATAATTTACTTAGATAGCCGACATTTTAAAATAAATCCATCTCATTTTTTCTCCTAAAAATTCAGAATTTTTACTAATAAAAAAGAAAAGACACACACTGTATGCGTCTAACTAAGCTGAATGTGGTATTTTTATGACAAAGCATATTGTACCAACAGGCCTGAACTAAAATATTTTTGAACATAAAATTTTAGAATAAAAATTAATTATTCTTTTAAGTATTCGGATTAGGATATCATTTTTCAAGGTTTCCCAAAAGAAAGAAGACGTGAATGGATCCATGCTGTGGGAAGGATCAATTGGAATCCCGGAAATCACAGTTTTGTCTGCTCAGATCACTTCTTTTTTTCTCTCTCTTTATTTTGGCCTTCACCAATTAGGTGTTATTAGCCAGTACAAAATATATACAACTTGCTGTCCTTACCCGGCGTTGCACGGGTTAAGGATTAAGTTTAAAATAAATTTATGAGTGAGAAAAATATCGAAAATATAAAGCGGAGGGGAAGTGTTAAAAGAATAGGGGGGAAATGTCGCATATACCTATTACCCGCCGAGTTCTTAAGAATAAGTTACCAAATTTTGAGTCCGATCGATCAAACGGTTCAGATTTGCATCGAAAATATGTCAGGGGGAGGGGGGGGGTATGAGAATAGGGAGTAAATGTTGCTTATGTTACCTGCCGAGTCCTAAAGAATAAGTTTCCAAATTTTGAGTCCGATCGGTCAAACGGTACAAATTTGAAAAGAAAATATGTCAGAGGGAAGGGAAGGGGTATGAGAATAGGGAGGAAATGTTTCCTCCCTATTCTCATACCCCTTCTATCATATATATCAAGGGGAGGGGAAGGGGTATGATAATAGGGAGGAAATGTTTCCTATATTACCCGCAGAGTTCTAAGGAATAAGTTTCCAAATGTTGAGTCCGATCGGTCAAACGGTACAAATTTGCGTCGAAAATATGTCAGGGGGAGGAGAAGGGGTATGAGAATAGGGAGGAAATGTTACCTATACTACCCGCCGAGTCCTAAAAAATAAGTTCACACAATTTGAGTCCGATCGGTCAAACAGTACAGATTTACAACGAAAATATATCAAGGGGAAGGGAAGGGGTATGATAATAGGGAGGAAATGAAATCACAAAATTACCCGCCGAGTCCTAAAGAAAAAGTTTCCAAATGTTGACCCCGATCGGTGAAACGGTACAGATTTGCATTGAAAATATTTCAGGGGGAAGGGAAGGGGTATGAGAATAGGGAGGAAATGTTTCCTATATTACCCGCCGAGTCCTAAAGAATAAGTTTCCAAAAATTCAGTCCGATCGATCAAACGGTACAGATTTGCATCGAAAATACGTCAGAGGGAGGGGAAGGGGTGTGAGAATAGGGAGGAAATGTTGCCTTTGTTACCCGCCGAGTCCTAAAGAACAAGTTTCCATACTTTGAGTCCGATCGGTCAAACAGTACAAATTTGCGTCTAAAATATGTCAGTGGGAGGGGAGTATGCAAAATTTGAATCGAATCGGACAAACGGTGTGGATTTGTATAGAGAACAGACAGACATACAGACATTGAGTTTTATAGGTATAGATTAAATAAAAATACAGAAATAAATAACATTAATGAACAATAATAAGAATATTAATAATTTTATGAATACTTATACTAGTACTTTGAATGAACAATATAAATGATACGTTTACATCTCTTAGGGCCGGTTGTTTGAAGTTTGATTAAAGTAAGCCTTCTTTTAAAGCATAGATTTTTACGTTCTCCACCAATCAGATGATCCGTTTTCGTAAAAATCTATGCTTTAATTGACCGCTTACTTTGATCGAACTTGAAGCAACCGGGCCTTACACACATATTTTAATAACATAGATTAAAAAAGATAGAACATTTAAATTTGAAAACATATAGGTACAACTTATAAATAAATATCAACAAAATTAAAAACGAAACCTTGAAGGATTTTAAATTGAACAGAAACTTTAAATTTTCCAAGGGCTTTAACCCCATCGGGGGAAATATTTTTAATTTTATTCCGGAACAAAAAGTTTCCGAAATGTATTGGATGGATAGAAGAAGATTTCTCATCTCCGCTAATTTTTTGAACATGAACTGTAAAGGGACCACAATCGGAAGGTTTGTACATTGCAGTAATGGTTTCCCTGGGTTTTTTTGACGAAGATGTATCATCCATTTTTCGTGGATCTGACCTTTCATTGGGAACTTCTCAGTTGTCCCCATTCCGTTATTTTGGGTTGCCAAGGTAAATAAAAATTTGTTATCCTTGTGAAAAAATTATCTACCAAAAATCGAGAAAAACGGAGTTAAAAAACAGATATTAGAAAATCAACTACCACAAATTGTAAAAATCAGGTAAGAGAAGAGATAAAATATATTTTAATGGTTATTAAAACACGAAATATACGAGAAAAAAGATTATTGATTATAGATCGGTCAAACGGTACACATTTGCATCGAAAATATGTCAGGGGAAGGGAAGGGGTATGAGAATAGGGGGGAAATATCACCTTTGTTACCCGCTGTGTCCTAAAGAATAAGTTTTCAAATTTTGAGTCCGATCGGTCAAACGGTACAGATTTGCATCGAAAATATGTCGGGGGAGGGGAAGGGGTATGAGAATAGGGGGGAAATGTTGCCTATTATGTTATCCGCCGGGTCCCAAAGCATAAGTATGCAAAATTTGAATCGAATCGGACAAACGGTGCGGATTTGTATAGAGAACAAACAGACAGACAGACATTGAGTTTTATAGGCATAGATTTTGAAATACGTAATACACAATGGATTTTGTTTAATTTCAGGTAATCTTCAATACTCACAAGAACAGTGTAACAGCACCAGACGTCGATACGCCTAGAAAACTTACTTTAAAAAAAGTAACCCATAAAAACCAAGTTTTTACTATACTCCCTTTCTTTGTAAAATATAACAATAATTAAAGATGAATTAAAACACATAACATAACACTAACCTTACAGAAATTTAATATATTTCAAAAATGTCAGATGTTTTGAGATGTCAAGATTTTGATAGACTCAATTATCATCAACATCGTACCTTATGAATTTCCAGCATCAAATGATTTAGTCAGAATCAGATTTGAGTAATGTAGAATTCTTCAAAACTCAGCAAAAATCTAAAAGAAATAAATTATTATTTGATTTTTTCCCAAAAAACCCAATTTTGCTGTCATCTGTGAAACAATTGTTTTGTAAATTTTCGAAATTCGTAGTGATGTACCTATTATATCGACGGAGTAATTCAAATTTAGAAAATATTCCCGACGTTATCGGGCCGCCGCGTCGTTGCTAATCAAACTTTTCTAATGATTCCAATTTGAAAAAACCAATAAAATTTCTAAAAATCGGAAATTATACGATAATTATTAATTTTTTTTAACGAAAATTTGATAGATCTTCTTGATCGTCGCCACGAGTCTGCTTGCCAAATTTCAGCTCGATTGGATAACGAGAAAAGGGTCAAAAATCGATCCAAAGTTTTTATTGACGGCAAGCAAGCAGACGCCACGAGTAAATAAAGGGAGTAAAAAACAATTGTTTCGAACGAAAATGAAATGAAATTATTGTTAAATTGCAGAGAAAAGTTGCAACATTGCAACAGTCAAGTTTTTTTTTTCCAACAATTTTTTTCGTAAGGTGTATAAACAAATTATTGACATATTCAATTCCCGCACAAAATATTTCAGTACCTGAATGGAAAAGGCCAATATTCTCGGGGAATCATTTAAAGTTTTCTGCGTACCTGAGTAATGTTAGCGTATATTTGTCTAATTTAAAATTACCAAATGGAGTAAAAGTTATTCAGTCTAATAAAAAAACGGGGTTTTTGGGTTTTCGAATTTGCATTGAAAGTTAACAATTATTAGTTAACGATCAATATGGTCGTGATTAAATTTTATTCCAGGACCATATTGAATTATTTTTTGGAGTTATACGCTCACATGGGGGTTATAGTAACAACCCAACCGTTAGCCAATTTAAGTCCGCTTACAAGAAATTACTTATACGCGCAGAAATCAAAGATAATATAAATACCTGTAGATCAAATTAGTATATTAAACTGTAGTTTAAAGAATTATGTCAATATTATAAACTGTTCCTCCTCCAAATTAAAATTATTAGGTACGTGATGACGAATTGAGTTTCGAAAATACTTTGCCTTTCGACGATATTCCTGAATCAATATATTATATGTGCAGTCAGTATGTGGAGAGTTGTATAATGAATATTTGTAGTTTTGTTATCAGACAACTAAATAAAAAAATTAAATGTTATCAGACATCTAAATAAAAAAATTAAATAAAATTCTGTCCTTATTACTTTAAGACAACTTTGCGAAATTCATTAATTGCACAAAAAGATCGAGGGGGGTTAGTATATCCATCAGATGACGTTATTTTAATTTGCACACATAGTCAATGCGTTTTTAGAGAAGCTCGTAACTGCAGTGGAGAAAAAATAATGAATCCTCACTTTTCATTAGAATATTTAGTCAGCAGGGTCTTAAAAATATTCCTAACTGTAGATTGTTTTAATATATTACTTTCTCACATGCTAAACCAGTCACCGCTGGAGAACCATACTGCTCACCTAATTAAGGCAGTTGTTTCTAAATATTTAGATGTCAGGCTACACTTTCTGATCAAATCAGCGGTACAACCTACCGTCAGAGTGAGACAACATTTCAACAGATTAATTATCTTCAAAAATCAATAGCGTACTATATTATAACTTCTTCTTCAAATGTATCAAATTTATTTTGTGGTAACATTAAAAAATTAACTTTGTTAAAACCACTTATTTATTGAAATTTTTGACGAAGAAGCCATTGGCTTCGAAACATATTGAATTTTTTCAATAAATAAGTGGTTCTTCAAAAAAAAGCCGGCCAAGCGAGCGGTAGCGGCGAGTCGCCAGTAGTGCCAAGCGAGCGGTAATTCGACAGCGATTCTAGAAAGTTCTTACGCAGCGATATAATGCGAAGCGAAATTAATAAGTGCGGAAATTGATGGAATATTCTAATGAACAGTGAATAAAGTGTTAAAGCGAATGTAAAGTGTATATTTACGAGTGATAAATTTGCGAAACAGTTTAATTTAAGGAATAGCGTTACATTTAATAGTGTTAAGCGACTTTGCACGTTAGTGTAATTAATTAATCGGTATTCAATAAATCCATTAATTAATCCCAGCTTTTTCATTAATTCCTCCTGCAGCCACGATACGTGACAATATTTTAGGTGGTTAAAGATATTCCCGAAATTGATGATTCGGGGAATATCCAGGTCCATGAAACACGTGCGGACAACATTCAACATTCAATAAATCCATTCATTAATCCCAGCTTTTTCATTAATTCCTCCTGCAGCCACGATACGTGACAATATTTTAGGTGGTTAAAGATATTCCCGAAATTGATGATTCGGGGAATATCCAGGTCCATGAAACACGTGCGGACAACATTCAACTTTTATTGAAAAAGTTTTAATTAAAGTGTTATAGTGAGAAGAAAACAACGTTGTTATTTTTAATTTCTTAAAAATACATTACAAAAAATGATGGAGCATTAAACATAATAGATTTTAAATTTTTGTACTAAATAATGGAGTTATTTATAATTAATAACGCCAGTGTTCAAAAAATTAAAACAACCAAAAAAAATTAAATAAAAAAAATGTGTGACCAAATTTTCGATGCCTTTTGATTGCTTCAAGCGCACGATAGGAATATCGTTTATTTTGACTTCCTCTTGGTAAGAACTTTACTCCCTAAGGCCGGTCGCACTTTGGATACGAATTATTACGTTCTTAGCGGCGTGCAGTGGGTATACACTTAGGTTATGCTGTGACCGACTATATACATATATTAAAAATATATATATACATATACGCATATACACCTATAAGGGTATATACATTAAAAAAAAAATTTAACTGTATATAATGAACTATTTTGAGAAGCTTAAATCCACAAAAATAACTGCACTATAAAAGAAGTATTGTAAACAATATTTTCTAAATAAATAAATATTTTATATATATATTATATTATATAAATATAAATAAATAAATATTTATATAGCTAATACGGCAAAAAATTTCAATATATTTCGAAGACGATTTATATATAATTAAATCGGGAACAATACTAATTTCAGATATACGTTTCTTTTCACAAAAATAAATCAAACATTTTATGATATCATGAAATGATAGTGACAGATGGTATTTGTATTTACATTCACCATAGAAAAGACAAATGGAATTTACACCGAAAGTTTGGGGTGGAATTTGTAAAAAATAACATTTCTGCAACGACGTGAGCGTAGTTCTAACCTGGCAAAGGACCTTTCGAAGAAGCACGCTAAATTTACTTGTCTATTACACAAAACTCGCAACCTTAAAAATACACGGTTTTTTTCTCGACTTGACTATATCTATGGAAAAATTTGTTAGACGAGATAAATGAAGAATTGACGTGAAGCTTTAGGACGAATTACGGCTAGAATTTTAAATCGTAAAAAAACAGATACGTCACGTTAAACAAAAACGTCAGAAGTAAAACTTCTAGCCGTAGGACGAATTACGGCTAGAATTTTAAATCAACTTTTCCTTAAGATAAGGATGACGCACGTATTCGTACGAATATTTTCGCACATTGATTGCGTCTTGCGCTGGTCACAATCAGTTACTGTTCGCATTTCTCCAATAACGTTTGTGCCAAATGAATAATCTGTATCTTCTGAAAACTCTCTTCTTACTCGTAGGCTGCTACGGCGTTGTCGGCATCGTAGAACCAAATGGCTGAACGAAATATAATATACTAGCTGTGCCCGCGCGGCTTCGCACGTGTACATTTTTAGAACACTGGATCGTCATAGAACTTTCGCGAAACCTTCTAGAATATTCTCCTTCCAGAACTTTCAAGAAATTTATTGAATGTGCAGGAACCTTCCTCCACTCAATTTAGAACTTTCTGGAATTTTCTAGAACCTTCTCCTTCCAGAACTTTCTAGAGCAGGTTTTTCCGGAACCTTCTAGACTCACCGACACAGTCGGCGCGCCTATTTTGAAACAATCTGAAGCATTTGCGGCCTTCCCATAACAAAACAATATGCTAGAAAGCACATTTTCGTCACCCACTCCCACCCACGCACAGCCACCCCCGCCAAACTCGCACGTTTTCGATGTGACACCAAGGGCTATCCACCACCATAACCACCGGTCGGTGGTTGTTGCTGGTTGTGGAGAAAACTTGGCGGATAGGGAAACACGGGTTTCTTTTTATTTATATATATTGATTGACTAGATGTGATGAATTTGGTAACATAATTATAAATTATGACTCACCTTCATTAAACCAAATTATTTAACTTACAGGTAATTTTAGTTCTATAGATTAGAGATTCTCCGCCATGATCTGCGCTGATGGTCACGCAGTTGAATCACTTTGGTCCCACAAACATTTGTGGTCAAAATTGACAAATTTTTCAATATCCATCGTACGAAATCGCAAATATTTCCGAACGGTGTCGGACGTCACATCCATACGTGCGTACACGCACTACCAAATCGTGTACAGTGTGCGATGTTCAATACAACTTCTAAGGTCAGGAATGTACTTGCGTATTCGTACGTATACGTACTACTCACTTTCGTACGAAAACACATCCAGTGTGCGGCCGGCGTAATCCGGGAGCATTAAGCCATGTATTCACTAGGGGACAAATCGCGAAACATTCCGCTCGGCATGTCGCATCAACATCTACGCTCATGTTTCGGGGACAATGACGCGGTCATTTGACGTGTACACACCGGGACTCGCATATCTTGTCGCGGAAATGTCACTCGATGATTTTACGATGACAGCTGCGGTATCTCGTTTGGCGAAAACGGGGTTCCGCGCAATTCGAAATGTTTTTTTGGGTCGCAATTTCAAATTAACGAGGTTTTACTGTAGTAAATTGAATATTATTAAAAACAAGGTCCTTTTTGCAAATAATTATTGTTTTCCAGACGTCGCGGAAATATATCGCCCTATGAGGTTATGATGATAGCCGCGTATCTGTTTATGTTAATGAGTTTATCGAAAAGTAAGAGGAGAAAAAAGGGGAGAATGCGAAATTATTTATTGCAAAGAGAAAGAAGGACGGACATACTATGCGATCCTCGATCGATACAGCTCGATGAGTTCAAGAACGACTTCGTTTCCCCGCATTGTCATCTTGACAGATACAGCGCATGCGTATCCACTTGTAAACATACCACGTGGTACTGACGCTCCGCGGAATGTTGCAGTGAGTACGCTCGGGTACCGTGCGCATGGCAACGTTGCCACGGCACGTAGAAATGCCCCGCTATGTTGTGCGCGAGGTCGCGGAACAGTGCACGATGTTGCAACGTCACGTAGATTCTATGCCGCGCGTGCTGTTGAGGGACAATTTGTTCCCTAGTGAATACATGGCTTTAGCGAACGTATTTTTTAAAGTATGTCGATTGATTCGGCCGCGCCGATTGGACGACGCCTCCGGTGCTGCCGCAAATAGCTCCGTAATTAAATGGCACCCGCGCTGGAGCCGACGCGACGGTGACTGATGGATGGGGATATATACTCCAGTGACGTAACGATCAAATAGCTGGGTGCGGAGCCACCATGCGCGTGAAGCTTCTTAGCCTCATCACATAAAAAAGCTTATAATAGTTACGATTGTTTCAAAAACACAATATGCAGTTTCAAAAAAATAACAAAATCGCAAAAAAAAATGAGGTACCTATACAGATTATTTTTAAATACATTTATTTATTTATTTAGAGTATTCACAAGTACAATAAATCTAAGAAACAATCTTGAAATATTCTACTGGAGCTCAATTATGAACGACTCAATATAATTTCAGATCTTAAACGCTAATCTAACCAAAATAAATTAAGAGAAAAGCGAAATAAACAAAGTACTTATGAAAACTATTTTTAAATTAGTTTTTAAAAAAACACTCTCCCAAACATTGCATTCTTAATAATACCTGAATTCGCATTGAAAATATCAATACTTGTGCGGTTCGTTAGCTCGTTTAAGGACCTACTCGCTCGTAAAATTAAGGAGTTCCCTCGCGATCTCACATGGTGTCTCGAAATTGAGAAAGGATGCGACTGTCGTATTGAGTACTTAGGGATCCTGATGCTAATTTTTTCCAGTAGATATAGATAGTTGATTTTGCCAGAGATTAATTTTACTAAGAACATTACGTCGGAGTATTCTCTTCTAAGTTTTAATGGATGTAGGAGGGGTATTTGATAATTCAAATGTCTTCTGCTCAAGAACTTTAAGAGAATTTTCTGGTATCTTTCAATCCTATTAATATGTACAAAGTATTTGGGATTCCAAATGATTGATGCATATTCCAGAGTGCTCCGTACATATTATGTGTTTTTTTTTTTTTTTTTTTTTTTCTTTTTATTAATTTTTTTTTTTTTTTTACGTATTCATTAACTAATTCAATTTTTTCACAATTATACGATGCATTAATTCCGGAATGCAAGCAATCAAAATTATGGGAAATAATATTTATTTGATTAGTCACAGTTATATGAGGTGACCTTACATGCATGACTTTAGTTTTTTTTGCATTAATAATTAAACCCATATCATGAGACCATTTAAGTAAAGCATTATAATCTTCTTGCATACAATTTTCCACCCATCTTACATCCTTGTGGGAGATAACAAGAGCAGTATCATCAGCGTACACAAAATGCTTAGCATACTTAAAGATTTTAGACATAGTAGATACATAAATAATATACAGTAGTGGACCAAGAATAGATCCCTGGGGCACCCCAGTATTCGTAAATTTTGGATTACTAAATGTGTCTTTAATTTTTACTAAGATTTCTCTATTTGTTAAGTAATCCACTAGGACTTCAATTAAATTTCCACCTATGCCAATGCTTCTCAAGATTGTTATGAGTGTTTCCCGATTTATTGTATCGAATGCTTTAGAATTATCTATGAATAGTATAATGACATGATTTTTGTCATTTAATTCTGAATTTACATGATTTGAAAAATTTTCCATGAGAATTTGTTGAATAAATTTATTACAGTAGTGGGATTTTTAAAGGGCTTTGGTGTCCTTAGTATAAATCCTAGTATTTTCACGGCCTTTTTGCATACCGAATCTATATGAGGGATGTAAGTCATCTTACTATCAAGAATGATCTCAAGGTCCCTTATCTCAGAAACTTCTTTTAAATTGTTTGACGCTATATTATAATTAAATGCAAATATTTTTTATTTCTGGTGAATCGAATGCAATTACATTTTTTAACATTAAGGTCTAGCATATTCCTATTGCAGTATTCTGTAAATATATTCAGATCTTCTTGCAGTTTCTGGCAATCTTGGAAATTTCTAATTTGACGGTATATCTTCACGTCATCAGCGAAAATTATAATTTCCGAATGCTTTATGTGGGTATAAATATCATTGAAAAAAATCATAAAGAGAAGGGGGCCCAGGTCTTAGGCCTTGAAGGACTCCAGATCGTATGGGATGATATTCAGACATAGAACCCTTAACAACTACCGATTGCAGCCTATGGGAAATATAGGATTTTAGCCATCTTAGTAGATTTCCATGGATGCCGAGATCAAATAGCTTGGACAATAGAACCTTATGGTCTATTCTATCGAAACATTTCGAGAAGTCGGTATAAATGGCATCTACTTGTACCCGTTCATCCGTACTCTTGGTAATGAAATCCGTAAAGGTAGCCAAGTTGGAGGAAACTGATCTACCTTTGATGAAATCATGTTGAATGTCGGATAAGTATGGTTGGAGATTACATTTATATATTATTTCATGTGTAGAAATATTATTACATAAAATGCATTTTTTTAAATAGAAATGCGAACACGAAATATGTGTCGCATCAATATTCTTACTATTTTCACAATTAGCTTTAGTTTACTAGTTCACAACAAGTTTACTTGTGCTATGAAAATAGGACTAACTTGCTGGTGTCCTGGAATGGGGCTCGAACCACCGACCACCAGATAACTAGGTGAGCGTCATAAAAATTACACCTACAAGCTACTCTGTACATTATTTAACATTCGAATCATATTTAGAAGATACGCATTGATATTTATATTTTCTTACGTCATGACGTCCTGAATTCATTGAATTGAATTGATTTACGCCTGCAATTGAGTTAGTGTGGGTACCTACAGTGCGTAATACGCGCGTTGTTTCGTTGTGTTAAGTTTACGGATACACCCCTCTCGTATCCGTAATCTTAACACAACGAAACAATGCGCGTGTAAGCTTAGAATTGAGTTAGTGTGGGTACACTAACTCATTGCTTATATGAAAACACCTATACCTATGGTTGGAATGTATCAAACTCGAACGCATGCATAGCTTCGTTTCTTTATTATAATCGCTCCAAAACCGATATATGCATAAGCAATGCGCAAAATTACCATTTTTGACACTAATAGACGCTCAGTAGGTACCTACAGCCAACTGCAGACACTGTATATAGCCGCCCAGCGGGCACTAGTGGCCGCGCAGCAGCCTTTTAAGCGATCGGTGATAGCCGATTACTTAACTGCTTGTAATTATACTATTGTAATCAGCTATTACTTTGTTATTAATCATTTTAATTAAATTAGGTACAAAAATTCACTTGTTTTAAACCACTATATTTTTGGTAACACCAACCGGTTTCGGAACCTCCACTCGGGGTAAACTACGAAAAAACATCACAAAATGACGTAACGAGTGAATAAAAGTTTACCAAATAACATTAAAGCCGCGTTTTATGTTAAGAATAGCTTAGGCAAACTCATAAAAAACTCTAAAGGCAAACCCTCTAAAACCCCGTCCTAACGAAGTCGTATCGAAACCGTTTGACGTAAAATTACTCCAAATGGTTATATAGCCGCCAATACAAAATTCTCAATTAATTAAAATTAATAATTTTGTCCAACCACAAAGTTAACGCTATAACCATCAAAATGATTATTAATTGTTAAGTTCAGTTCACTATTGTGATTTTTTTAGAAAAGATATAAAATAACACAGTCAAATTATAAAATGAAGAACAATTGAAAGTAATGAAAGTGCGTTTGGATGTTCAATGGTCGATGAGACAATACCTGCTCATTCATTCGTAAATAAAATTTGTTTAATTGTAGGCCCCCTCGAGACACCGGTTCCCGGCAATGGCTACGCCACTGAATTAGATGTTACGTGAATAAATTTCATAGATATACAATACAAATGTAATATGTCACCGCAAGATAAATTTTATTGAGATTTCTACTTCTTTCTGGGTTTGTAGAATCCTTAGATGATGAATATTAGATATCATTACTACCGACTGATCTATACTGATTTGTTTCATATCCATCCATCGTAAAATATTTTTAGCGGACAATTTGTAATTAGGGTATAGTACTTTCGGAATTCGGATTCATTTAATTTGGTTTGGCATTAAAACACCACGTTTGCCAGACAGGTTAGTGAGTTTTAACAGACGCTGTTTGTAGCCACCACTAAGCCACTGCCTGTTGATCTACGAGAGGTATTTTATTTTCCTCCTACCCTGCATATCTGGCGGGATTTCCCCTATCCGCCACCTGGGGACGCGTCTCCTAACCGATAATATAGCTGCTGTAGGGGGGGGGAGAATAGCTACAGCTAGCAAACAGCAAGGAAGAATTAAAGGCCGTGTAAGAGGCCTTTCTCTAGCAGTGGAGAGATGAAAGAAGAAGAAGAAGATAGTTTCGGAGCTAAAAACCTATAAAGGTCTTGATAGAATATCGTTTGTAAGGAAACATAAGACAAACAATATAAAATGTACATAAATGTAATATCAAACCACAAAAGTGACCACAACTGTTCGTCGCATTACCTCATAAAGTAATAGCAAGACAATATAGATTTTAAGCAAGCGGACTTTAGCCGTCATGATTCACTCCCATGATGAATTGTTTCACTGGGAAGCCCTGGTGAGTGCTACTTGTGTGTATAATACATCGTGTGATGTTTATAACAGGGGCGGATAGGGAAAAATCGCGGTGGACCAATGATGTCGACTTTTGTCTTTATTAACATTAAGTGTGTCAGAAAGCACTGTCTTTTGAGAAAACGTATTTTTACTGAATGCAATACAGTCATCCTCTATCGTCTTCCTGGTAGTCTATCAATGCTCTCTTTGAAATCCATGAAATATACATTGGCATCAAAATGCATCAGTGAAGACCAATTAACCGAAGAAATATAAATAAGGAGAGAAGTAAGTCAGGGTTGCATTCTTTCAGCAATGCTCTTCAACCTTTATGCAGAAAAAGTATTTGAAGAGTCTCTGTGTGCAACAGACAAAGGCTTGAATGGGAAGAAATTAAACAATATTCGTTACGCGGACGATACCGTGATTCTAGCAGCTTCCAAGACATTGACAATAGTGGTTAATGCGTACGAAGCATATGGTCTTCATTTAATGCAAAAAAGATAAAAAATTATCATTAACAAACAAAACGAAACAGATGATGCTAGGGTGTTCAATGATAGAATTAGTCTAGAAAAAGTACATAAAATAACCTCCTGGAGTGTAGATAAAATGAAAACTGAGACCATTGTATGGAAATTAAATGGAAATGAATCCTTCCGGATGAAAAAGGTGTAATGCCGGCAGCCATGATCTAAAGCTAAATTTTCAAATGAGAATGCTATGTGTTCCCAGTACTTTTTTATATAGAATGGAATCGTGCAGACGGCTTCTAAAAATAAGCTGGATTAATAGTATTACAAACGACAATGTCCGGATACTATAGGAAAATCCGGATACTATAGGAAAAATAAATCTTAAAAACAAATAAAACTCGAAAAGTAAAATACGAGACATTCAGAAAAGTACCAGATCCTTCATCTTATCCTACAAGGCAAAATTGAGACCAGAAAAGTTCTTGGAAGACGATGGACATCTTGGCTGAAAGTCTTAAGGCTGGAACATGGCATTCTGTTTTATAATTACGTCATTAATGGACACATTACATACTTTGAAATTTTTATTTTTAAATATCAATTAAGGTGTTCTTATTAAAAAAAACTAACTTTTATTAAGTGAGTAAAGTCTCAAAATACGGGAATAAGTAGAATATACTATTTAAAATCATCTCATCTAAAAAAGCGTTTTGAAATCAGCAAAAAACATAAAAATTTATTGCAAATTTAAAACATTATAATTTTTTGCTGTAGAATATTTCTTGATTGCCTTAGTAAAAATTCTAGATAATGAAGTATAATTTATGCGTGTAAAAAAACATATTATGCGTACATATAAATATTCATAAAAAATTAGCGCCGCCTAGGACACTGAGAACGTTTTTTTCCGCGGCTTGTCGATTAATGTTCATATTTTATTAATTATTGTAAATAATGTCCAGTTGCTTACTTTTATATAATAAAAATGGTTCTATCTAAGTTATTGCCCTAAAAAAATTGCAGTCTAGAATATACATTCATCCTCTTCATCATCCATCAATAAAAACCCATATTTTCGTAAAAAAAAACCGCCGAAATATGCATCTGCAGTGAATGCGCCGCCTTAAGAGGCCCCAGTACACGATTTTCGTATTTGCTCTCGATTTGCTAATTCTAACGTAAATCATTTAGCAAAACTCATAGCTAAACAGGCTTTTAATCAATTTTATTATGATAGATCCATTCACTCTTGAAGCATTTCCTTAAAAAAATATAAACAAATATATTGTTATAACATTAAAAAAATTATAACCCCGAAACACTATTTTAGTTTTCATGCAATAGAGTTATCTTTGGTACACTAATCTCGTATATTTTCAAATAAAGACCATATATTTTATTTACAAATTGATTGTATAAAGTTTGAGAAAGAAGTGGTACTATTCAGACATTAATATTTTTCGACAAGTTGTTAAACATATCGTTTTAAAAAAGACAAAAATTAAACGTTATGTTTCCTGTATTGCAGTATCCATAAAACCATTAAAACATCGATTAATTTAATTAAATTTTACATGCGTACTAACAAAATTTCACATCATTGGTATTTTTGTCCGTCCAGCTTAATTTAAGTATTCTTCTGCAGATCTACATCTCCAATCGCTTTATCATAATCTTTATCTAACCTAACCTAACCTAACCTAAGCGGATAAAGGTTGCATGAGCTCGCTCAATGCGGCATTTGATTTCAGCAGAAGGTCTCCATCTTTCATTTACCTTGCAGCCCAAGTACACAATACTTTGAAAAATACTATTAAATTTTTTTTATACTTCTACTAACAAAATTTCCCAGCCTTGACTCCAGGTTACCAATCCCTCCCTGCGTGTACTATGTTTATCTATAGATTAATACAAGGAAACAGCTACGTATAATCTTTTACAACATGAAGAATATACGATGAATCACAATGTACTTATATATGCTTAGAATATTGGGTTTCATCAACTTTACCTCGGTATCCGAAATGTAATCTGACAATTGAAATACTTGAAATTAGTTACAGTTTTATTTGACACAAAAAGTCACTGAAATTTAACTTAACTGGAGCAGTATTATGTAATTCGGACTTCGGACTACCTAAATGCGTACTAATCACTCGTGTGTGGAACAGTTTATACTCGTCTTTTCAGAACATTAGCATTGACTGAAATTTTGTATACTAATTCTTAAAGACCCGGCGAGTAACACAGATAACATTTCCCCCCCTCCTCGTTTACCCCTTCTCCACCCACGATATATTTTCCATGCAAATCCGTAACGTTCGTCCGATCTGACTCAAATTTTGCATACTTATTTTTTAAGCCCGGCGGGAGCATTGACGATATTTTCCCCTCCCCCTTAACCCCACTCTCTCTTACCGATTCGGCTCAAATTTTGTGTACTTATTCTTTAGTACCCAGCGGGTAAAACAGATGACACTTCCTTCTCCTCCTTTACCTCACCCGACTCCCCCTAATATATTTTCTAACAAATCTACACCGTTTGACCGATCTAACCAACATTTTTGATACATATTTTTTAGGACTAGGAGGATATGTACCACATTTTCCCCTCCCCTTTACCCTTCATCCCTCTATACAAATCCATTTGACAAAGATCCATATTTTTTAGGACCCGACGGGTAATATTGGCGACATTTCCCCCTCCCCTGATATATTTTCCATTCGACCGACCTGACTCAAATGTTGCATACTTATTCTTTAGGACCCGGTGGGTAATGTAGGCGACATTTCCCCCCTAGACATCCCAGCCATCAAAGCGTAGATTAAATGGAAACATTGTTTAATATTAGAGAATTTGCAAAACAATGGAAACTTTGTGTCCCACCAAAAACTTATTTTTTTACTAGGCCGCGTCGGGGACGAACAGCTAGTATAGAATAATACAGTTAAATAATGTGCTCTGTGTTTTGTCAGAAAACTGGATATACTGAATAATCTTTTATTCCAGGAATACAAAGTGTTTCTGTAATATTACAATAATTATGTTATCGGAATACAATAAGATAGTTATGTCAAAGATAGGTGGTCTAGCCGCACGTAGGGTATGTAACGGACAGGATGAATGATAGCCCTGAAAAGGGCTTCCTCAAAGAAGATGACATTGCCGAGTTCCATGGTTCGCTGCGGACACCGATCAAGGTGGACCTGTGACGTCATCTTATTCACGGGCGACCGGGCGGGACGCCGGTGCGTCATCACCACCCTGAGGACCGTAAAGACGGGTCCTATGCCTTGATAAATTTGTGAACAAATTTTTGTATGAAAATTTATGAAAATAAAATAGTTGTGACATGTTTTAAATTATTACATATTATTGTAAGAACCTAAATATTGACATATATGAATGTACTTTGTCATATGTTTATTTTCAATAAACGAGAAAATCGCTGTTGCGATAGACCGGGGTGGTGAGTGTAGCCAACTGTATGGCATAAAGACAGATATAAGAAATATTATTGAATATTTCCGAGTGACGGCCAACTGTATGGCGGAAAGACAGATACAGGAAATATTATTTCCTACGGCTAACTGTATGGCCTGACAGACAGAATTACGAAATATTGTTTAATATTTCTACATATGTATCCGAGGACAGAGAGTTGGTATGCGAAGGAAAAACGGGCTGCAGACCGATTGTTTCCGATAAGTCGCGAAGCCATGTCTTGTCAGATCTCGGAGAAATCTACATATAACTAACAGTGTTTTATAGGCCTAGCGACGGGGCTCATCACTAATAAGGTCCCGGGCGCGACAGCCACTGAAAAACGGTATTTGTACCAACAAATACGAGAATTTTCGACCCAAAATTGATTTTCTTATATTTACGAAAAACGAGGGTTTTTTCAATAAAATTGATATCAAACCATAATATTTTTGCTAAACAAAGCCATTTAGACTAAAATCAACATAAATTGGTTAGACGCTAGTGAATTATTGTGTGACGTGCGATGCATAGTGTACCTAATAATAACAAATAAACCTTCAATGAAAAGTGCAATATGGAAATACGTTTGTGGACAAGAGTACCGCACAGTTTAGTATTTGTAAAAAAGACTATTATTGAAAAGGGCGTACAAACAGTTCATTAAAATATCACTTAAAGCTTAAGCATCCAGGGGAATATAAGTACCTATTTTTGAAGTTGTGAGGTCTAAAACCAAGTAACTGCTACTAAACCCCTTAAAGAAGGTAGGTTATCTTTTTTCAAGGAATTTATCGATAAAAACTTGAAACGGTGTTAATTATTACAGATGATTATTGAAAAAATGATATAAGAAAAATATCTAACATATATGTATACTTATAATAATATCTAACATATATGTATATTTATATATCTTAGAGGTAGGTATAACTATAACTTGTCTTTTATTCAAAATAATATATATACTTTTTCTTCAAATGTAGCAAATTTATTTTGTGGTAACATAATTATAATTTATTTAAATTAACTTTGTTTAAACCACTTATTTATTGAAAAAAATCAACATGTTTCGAAGCCAATGGCTTCTTCGTCAAAAGAAGAAGAAGCCATTGGCTTCGAAACGTGTTGATTTTTTTCAATAAATAAGTGGTTTAGACAAAGTAAATTTATATAAATTATAATATATATACGTTTGCTAATAATTGTAAAGCAGGATATGTTTTATCTAAGTAATTTATTAATATCAGCATCTGCATCAGCATCCGCTGATATTGATCTGAACAAATCAGCATCAGCATCCCTCGATACAGTAAAAACCTGCATCGGCAACTACCCTGGTTAAAACAGTAAATTTGTTGCAAAATGATCAAGCAAACAATTTTTGCAATAAGTTTTAAAATTACAATCCGGGTGTCGCGCGAAGTCCTCGCATTGCCCACGTTAACGGTAACAGATGAGCTGATTACATTATTATTCAGCGCATCTATGTGAGGCGTGACCTCGCGCGAAAGGATGCAAGAGTCACGTTGCGTCGCTTGTCGAAGCGAACAGACGAAACGTTCCTTTGCGCGGAGTGGCGGCCATTTGAGGCTCGCGTGGCCTGCATGGATCTGTACAATGGCTGGGTGTGTTGGAACTTGAATGTGCACAGACATCTATATGAGAAGCAGTGTGACCGTGAATTAATGTCTAATCGTTAATTATTAATCAGATTAAATTAAAATTCACTTTAAAATTCTAAAAGGCTACTCTACTAACACGGCGAAAATTTGTCGCTCTCTCTATTGAGTGAATCGCGTTTATTCGTTGTGTCAACTCAGTTACCGACAGGACGTTGGAAGAGACGGCTGTGTCACGCTGGTAAGTAACGCCATTTTCGAAATACGACGTACTCGCTAGCCTAATCGACTAATAAAACGTCACCACATAGAAAAAATATCAGAAGCCTTCTTAACCGTTAAGAGTTAACACCAATCGGCTTCAGAACCACCATTCCTTCTTCAGGATAAACTATAAACGATCAATAAAATATGAGCAATTATTTTTTAGCAACTTTTTGTGTGTACCTACCTGCCATATGACATTATTTAAAAAAAATATACATTGTGTATCGTGAGTGGTTTTTATTAATTATTTATATTTTAATTTTAATTAAAGAAACATATTCAGAGATCTTGATAGTAAATTCATTATATACAAGAAATGGTTATGTGAAGTCCCCTAAGCCTTAAGTCTTTCATCAGCTAGGATATCCTTCCTCTTCCAGGACCTCTTTTACTCACAATTTAGCCTTGAATGATGAGATGCAGGATCAGGTACTTTTCTTGATGTCTCATAAAATATTGTAATTTTCGTGTTTTAATTGTTTAAACCCGACCCTACGAGGACAAGGGGATGAAGAAGATGATGATGATGATAATTGTTTTAAGGATTTATTTTTCATTTTGCATCCAGATCATAACATTGTTATTTGTAATCCTAACAATCCAACTTATTTGAAGAAGCCGTCTCTGATCTACATCTCAAATCACTTCAGAATTGTTTCAGTGATTATTAAAATATACAGGTCGTCAAACAATTTAGGTTTCAAACAATAAAATTATGATGTTTCTGAATTTTTAATCCTTTAACTGAAAACAGTATAATTATAATAAAAATATTTTTAAAAAGATTTTTAAATTTTGAAGAAGATATATGTAACATTTATTGTTATTTTTGTATGCCAGATATCAGCCGCGGATGACTTGGCGTGATCAGTATAACCAGATACTAGGAAATGGCCCTTTTCGGATCCCCAATAATCGTCGAATTTAAGATTTATAAATGTGGATGAGGTGAGATTTGTGTGTCAGGACAGAAGAATGTGGCGCTCTCTGCGTACCCTCGCTGGGAAACAGCGTTCTGGTAAATAAGTATACTTATTTTCATAAACATCAACCTTAATGTACAATAAAGTTCAGAAAATGACTAAAGATGGCTTACAGTGGTATTATGTTGATGCATAATTGGACGTAGTTATGCAGAAAACAACCAACCCACAAAATGCTAAAAATGAGTTATATACGGTGTTACGGACAGGACAAGACCTGATCATACCATCAGGCAACAGAACACTCGGGTTCTATATGCCAAGCAGAGCGGAGATTGCATTCTCCACAAAGGCCCCTTTCAGGGCCGCTGCCGATGGCCGCCCCGGTTGGGGGTGGGTACCGTGCCGAAGACGGCGCGCGAGTTTTCGGCTGCGGTGGTCGCTTTCGATCGTGGCGGGCGTCAGGCGGCGGCAACCGAGAAGGGGGGAAGCGAATTGGGAGGAAGTAGCTTCATAAAATCACATCTCGCTGGGAGCAATATAATTGCGTGCACGACATGGGCTGAAATGTATATGTTTTTTACTGAGAAATGTTATATGAAAATCTTAATTTTCAGATTCTCAGAGTTTCTAAAATTGTGGAATTTATTGAATTGTTTCAGAGATCTCAATGAGACTGAATCACAATTGTACGTAATAAAAATGTCGCATTTCATTGCTCCAAGTAGAGGAGAGAGAGCGGGAGGTGATTTTATTCCACATGTAAAGAGCATTGATGCCCGGTTGCCATGACAACCGGGTATCATCATCATCAGCACTTGGTCACCCCCGACTGGGTCGGTGGTGAATACCGTGTCTAAGTCGGTAACCTGGGCGATAGGTCTGGAACTCGCAATTAAAAATATGAATCGAGAGAAATGATGCTCTCGGAAAGTAAAATTACGCCTCGCTTTGAACATGTAAATGTGTTGTGCAGCGTGATCCAGACATGTCTTTCACACTGGCATAATATTGTATTATAAATGCTAATGATCTCTGATTTCAGAATTTGGAATTCCTTGTTGAAATCCAGGAGCTTGACAGAATTGCATCATGACTGTATGTAAAAATGGAATGTCACATTTTATTGTTCAATAAAGAGAAAGCGGGAGGTATTTTTATTTTGCGTAAGACGCAAGTTTGCCCTGTTATCTGAACCATTTTGGTTGAACACTGAAAGTAAAGTATTTTTAAAATCCCGGCAAAATCAGTTGCCGGTCACTTTGAGGAAATTACATGGTCATAAATATTTTATTTACCTAAAATAAAGAGTTGTCAAGTAAATGCACACACACACACTGCGCGATATAGTGAGTTATCGGCAGTGATATGGTAAAAAACACATTTTTTCTGATAATTGAATATCTTATGGAAGTTAATCGAAGTGAGATTGCAGCTCTCACAGACTTAAAATCAAACTGAAACCTTTTTTACAGTGTTCTCAACAAGAATACTTCTTAAGTTAATGTGTTTTTACGCATGTTAAGTTGTGCCGGGACGCCGGAGAAAACTAAATGAGAAAGTTTTCTCCGCGGCTCCCTTTGAAGGCATATAGCGCAAGTAATATTTTCCTGACAGACTTAAAAATATTACTACAAGACGCGCCCAGTCAATACCTATCCATTGGTAATGCTAAGACACCGATAAACATTTGGTCACTAATTTTTACTGAATTTAATCTGACCACCACTGAGGTAAATTTCTGCCGAAATCACAAAAATAGAAATAACTTCTGACAGAAGTGTCCTATCTTGATGAATCTTTTTGCATCATGATTGCAAAGTAAATACCTATTCAGAGAGTATACACATGCCTATGTAGGCTCATTTTTTGACTTGGAAGAAAAATTGACCTTTTGAACTTTTCTTAAAAACGCGATAAGTATCAAAAACCACTTTGTCCATAGACGAAAGTGGTATCAAAATACTCGTTAGGATGAGTACTATGCAGTAATCATGGAAAGCATCGCGTAACAATTAAACTACCTACTTTTATGATCTGATTTAACTTCGACCCTTCACGGTTGACATAATTAACGCATTTTCATAAATTAGTAGGACCTGCAGGTCCGATGAACTGTGTCACGGCCTTACGCAAGGTCAGGCCTATACGTGACATAGTTTTGTAGCCCTGTGGGATACATGCAAAACCTGTAATTAACCATTTTTTGTCTTCAGACCGAGATCAGTACGGCCGCTCGCGGGTCTAGTTCCTAGAAGGACCGCAAGATGACACCAGTCGCGGTTCAAACCGCGGCGACAGAGAGGAGAGATTTCGCTCACTCTGATTGGGTTACGTAACATGCTGTCATATCATATCTTGTAAATCTCTGAGAATGCTATAAAATAAAAGGTTGTTACACTCACGTGTGGTGATTTAAACGCTGTCGGACCACTTTCATCTGCATTTTATTTATCTCCCGATACCTATTGGAGAGTTCTGCTGGGACCTGACTACTGCAGTGAATCTACGATCCAGCCTCCGCGATCTTCGACGCCCCTGGCTGAGAATTTTGGACGACGGCCGGCGCTTCTCGGCGAAAATATGCTGTTTAACACGAGACACCCGTGCTGTATTTCTCCGGCCACTACTACGCTTCTTGGCCGACGGAGCGGACTTAGCGGACCGCCCTGTGTTTTGTTTGTTCTTTGCGGAACATACGGCTTTGGACAGCTCACTAACATATCTTTAAAAATCAAATTAAGTTTCTATAATAGTCATATACCTAATAAAAAGTACAGTCGTCACTCTCTATAACGAAATCCAAGGGACCGAGCAATTTAATTCGTTATAGGGAGTTTTCATTATAAAGAGTGAGGAACAAAATTAATTTGTTTCTGTGTAAGTAAAGCACAAAATATATTTTTTTTTTATCACTATTGCATTACACTAGTTTTAGCTAATTAAACATACATATAAATAAATTAAAACTTTAACAAGTTAGTCAACTTCGTTTACACTCTTCTGATACTCCTAAATATTGCGTATCAAATCTTTTAATCTTGGAACTTCTTCAATTGACCTAGGGTCATTTTTGTGAATTAAAAAAATCAATTAATTTGGCCGCATTTAAAGCTTGGCTGATGCTAGGGGATCGGGTTCCTCTGTTTTTTTTTCTCCTTGTCTTCTTGATCATTTTCTCCTTAATAATTTTCAAGATTTCCTCATCAGTCATCTCAGCTGCTGTGGCCAGACACTCATCCACAGCAGCGAAGCGCTCCAGCTCTTTGAGGGTAAAGGTGATGTGCTGAAAGGATGAGGTTTTTGTGCTGAAAACATCCAAGCTCTAAGTGATTTGTAAATTCAAAATTTTTCTTACACACACCACTGCCATCGCCGTTAAATTAACTCATAAACTCGAAAAAAGTGGTTAATTATTTTCTGCGGCTTCAAATCTACAAATCCTTAGCAAACAGAAATAATGGTTGAAAACATCCGTGTGGTAAGGACGTATTATCCAACTTTTTAATTCTACTTTTACTACACGAAAATAAATTTGTAGTAAACATCGAAGGGTTGAACGTTTTCTACACCTCAGATAATATTTTTTACTTCATGCTTTATCAAATTAATAGAACATAGAACCCACATAGAAAGAAGAAGTGCTGTTTTTCGTACATTTAGACATTTTGTAGAAAGAATCCAACTTCATCATATTTTCGTAAATAAAAGTTTTTTCTCATAATCATATAAAAAAAACATCTTTACAATGAATCCTATGCAAAAAATATGCTATAATTAATTAAATATCGACGTATTAGGTTTTCGAAGGTTCAAATTTTTAGAAGTCATTTTCGCAGTTCCATGTTTTTTGGGTTGGATACTTTCTGCATAACTAGGTCGAATTATACACCATTTAAAAAAAAAAAAATATTTTCACGTAACTATTCCAGTGTCCTAGTGGTGCAGTGCCATGTACGGGACCTGAACATCTGCTGGAATCACATTTTTATTCTGTTCCTGGTCGGGTCATCCCCGCGTCTCGCTGGTCACCCTGTCCGTCCGTCCTCCGCGCACAGTTTCAGGGTCACGCGGCTGCAGCTCCGTGCGGGGACTGGCGGAGTGGTGGTGCCTCACTCACACTCGCGCGGCCCTCGGCGGCGGCGCTACGGGAGCCGCCATTTCAAGGGGCGCTTTCAACATACTAAACCAGTCTAGCGCTCTCGACTCGGGGGTAAAGGGAAGCGTTGAATCATCTTTATTGACCTCGATTATCCGTCAATTCGCTACTTATTGGTTTTTAACCTTTTTATGTGCAATGAGCTGAACATTGCACATAACTGTGAGCGGTCTAAATCGTTAAACTTCACACGTCACACTCGACCGTGATGCAAGCTAAAAATGGTCAAACTTTACATGTCATACTCGGACGTGATTCAAGCTAAATCGTCAAACTTTACATGTCACACTCGGCCGTGATGCAAGCTAAATAGTCAAACTTTACATGTCACACTCGGCCGTAACGCAAACTAAATCGTCAAACTTTTCATATCACTCGACCGTGACGCAAGTTAAAAATAGTCAAACTTTACATTTCACACTCGGCCGTTATGCAAACTAAATCATCAAACTTTACATGTGAAACTTGGCCGTGACGCAAGTTAAATAGTCGAACTTGATATAGCGCATTCGACTGTGATGCAAGCTAAATCGTCAAACTTTACATGTCACACTCGACCGCGATGCAAGCTAAAAATAGTCAAACTTTACATTTCACACTCGAACGTTATGCAAGCTAGATAGTCAAACTTTACATGTCATACTCGGCTGTAACGCAAGCTAAATCGTCAAACTTTACATGTCGCATTCGGCCTTTGTGCAAGCTAAATCGTTAAACTTTACATGTTATGATGTTTGGCCAATGGAGTAATTGGCCGTTTGATCTGATGTTTATACTGCCGATGAATTACGTGATGTTCATTTATTACTTTTGTTAAAATTTTACATGTGGGCCGTTTGCGATGTAAATACCTCTTAAAAGTGGTTGGAGGTACGTGGTGCATGTTCAAAAATCTGAAGTAAATATGTCATACTTCAAACGATTATTTATCAGATGTATTCTACATACATAAAAAATAGGTTTTTAATATTTTGAAACTCGTGATTAACTTCATGGAAGTTCATTGAAATTAACTGTGAATAAAACACAACGTTGTTTACTTCACTTAACGACACTTTAATTTCGATGCTTACTGCGTCATCTTCAATTTACTAACTTACGACTAAAAAACATTTTATTTACTACATGGCAAAAAAAATAATCTGAGAATGTACTTAATCCGATATTTTATTTCCTATAAAATGTCGAATTCAGTACATTCTATATAAGTAATGCTGCATTTATTTCAATCCATTACCGATAAATCGGCGTTTATTGGACAAAAATAGACATTTTATTGCTTGACAATGTGTAACAAGCCTCCCGGCCGCTACAAACCTCGCTAGATATATAGATGGAAATACCCGTTCTGAAGTAGGTAGTTTTTTTAACGTTTTATCCCCTTAGATTGACATCTAATATTTATTTTGAAAGAAAGTACATACAGTAATATCAAGAGCAAAAGTATTAAAAAAGCATTAAAAAGTATCATGCGAGATGCAGGAAAAAATGGAAATAAATCCATACGATAGTTTCATATTTCTTATCAAAACTGCGTCTTTCATATGGATCGACTAAAGAAGTGGCAAGCTAAAATAAAAAAATAAAAATTTGATTAAATGAAATTTTAATTTTGGGATATGTATTGCATTTATATCCCTGAAATATTTGTTTTCTGCGTGTACAATAAATGAACAGTATCAACAGATAGATGATTAAAAATATATTTATTATGTTATGTCTAGTTGAGTTTATAAAAATAATTTTATTAGCTAGTAGTGAAAAAATAAAATATTTTTTTATCTCAAGTAGAGATGACGTATATTTAACAATATTTGACAATCGAGAATAAAATTAATAGAGTAGAATAATATCTGACCACCAAGGCCTTGGTGGTTAGATAATATCGAGACGGTGTTGTAAGAGCACCCGAGAGACAGAGACGTGGTGACCCCGCCACGCTAAACGTGTGTCTCAGCGTCGCCTGCGGCGTGGTGGGATAGACCACTTAAATAATTTTAATCCGTCGATCTGGATGGCGAAAGTGTAGGGCCGATATGGGAGCTTCTGCTTATAAAACGGCCCTGGGTCTATGCTTCGTGAGCGACCTACTGGCGAAGAAAAAGAAGCTACTAAAAGCATTTTTCTCATTTAAAATGTTAATACTAACACGTTCTTCTTCTTTCCTGGCGTTTCACCCCTACACGGTGTTTTTGCCACAAAACAAGTGCGTTTCTTTGTTGGCGTTTGTTTTTCCATTATTTTAAAAATTGAAATTGTAAACGATTCATTATATTTTTATGTAGGATAAACATAAGATCTTTTAGCAGTTTTGACAAACTAAAGACTACAAGAATAGTGACGGACTATCTCTTTTTACACAAACTAATAAATGGTATTATCGACGGTCCTCAACTACAAGAACGTATCTGTTTGCGTGTTCCGTCTCGCATAACTAGAAGTCATGTAGGTTTTGCCGTGGAAACTGCAGCTTCTAACTATATCTTTAATTCCCCACTGCAAAAGCTTCCTAGACTAGCAAACAGATACGAGCAACTGGACGACTTTGCCAATAACTGTATATTAAACAAATATATATTAAAAGGTGTATTGAAAGTAGTATTTGTCGAATTGGACTTAAATAATTGATTTGTATTTGTATGTTTATTTTTTATTTTAATATGACTTTCAAATGTTGTGCTATATCTTTTCACTCTACATTATTACTTTTTTGTTTTTAAATTTCTATTATATTATGTTTTTCTTTTGCTTCTGCTTTTTATATACTTACTTTTTACTTTATATTATATTTATCTTTATATATTTGTATCTGTATTTTAAGTATTTTCTTTCCTCTTTACGTCGTAATTATTTCTACATTTTATTACTTTTTTTTTCGTTAAACTATTATTCTGTTAATGTACACTTTACCTGTCTATTGTAAAAGCCCTATAGGGCGTTAATTAATAAAATAAAAAAATATTCTGAGTAGATGATTCAATCCTATTAGTAATGGAGAAGGATATAGTTACATAAAGTTATTTTATTTAATTTTTACAGATTTATACCGTTAGCTTTTAGGAATCTTGTTTGTAATTTTAAAGTGATTTGATCATTGGAAGATAAGAGGGTTGGGATTAGAGCCTCCAAATATTCGTGTGATTATTAATTAAGTTAATAGTTAATATTCGAATATTCGAATATATTCGTAAAATTTTTAAGAGAGGAATAATTTACTTTGGATGATAAATACAGATAAATACATTCTATGTATGTAAAAAAAACGTAAAAATTGTAGAGAATTTATTTATTTTAATTTTTTTAAATATATGTTATAAAAAAACAACAAAAAATATATTGAAAAATAATGATGAATTTAAAAATACGAATTTAAAAAAAAAAACACAAAAAAAAATTCAATTTTGTAAATATACATATGCAAAAATACTAAAAAATTAGATACAGACGAGTCAGTATTCTCTCTGATCTCTCTGATCTCTGATCAGATAACTGACATCTACCCCATGTGCAATTTTTTTTAAAATTATTTTGTATATAACTTATTGTTTGTCGGCTCAATATTTAATGTCAATGCTTAATGTCAGTGTTTATGAAAGCTTAATGCTAAAGAATAATAGGAAGCCGACTCCATCGTAGACAAAACAAAGTGTGTTAACCGTAAGTGCTTATTGTCATAAAACAATAAGATAAGCATAAGACTTTAAAAAAAAAAAAAAAAGAATGTCCGACAATTCACGGCGTTTACATCTTTGATATCTGACTTCCATATATCAGATAGTGATACTTCTGAGGAAAAAAATCGTTTACCTGAAAATGCTTGCGTATGACGTCCAGGGTTCGTAAACCTTTATTTCGTTTAGAAAAATCTTATACTATAAATATGAGCGAATAAATTTTTAAAGTATTCGAATAACGAATACATTCGAGTTTCGAATATTCGGATTGGAGGCTCTAGTTGGGATGTTGACGGGGAATGGAATATTGTGATAAAATAAATGTTATCAACGGATGTTTTCCGTCGCGGCATTGCGAGGGTTAGCTAAGTAGGGCGTTACAAAGTTCTCCCGAGGCTCTAGTTTGCAGACGGCTGAGAAACTTGACAACCGCGCTCGCTCTGACGCGCCGCAAGGTCGCCACATCCCCCACCGATCTTGGCGCGGCTCTACCGGTCTGCACTTTATATCAGCTGTATAAATTGGAGGATTACGCGCCTCGAGACAATTTGTTTTCCGTTTATACATGCATTACATAAAACAGATTATGTTCACGTTTTGGCGGGCGCTCGGTATTTACAATACAGACAGAGACAGCGACATATTACATTTCTGGCAGACAACTTGGCGGCGAGAAGAAGTGTGAAAATTTTATTTCGTATAGGTCCAGTTTTTTAATTATAGTTTAAACTGCTTCGTATTTGCAGATAACTCAATTTTTTTGTAGAAACACGTCGTACGAACATACCATACGCCGACTCTAAGGGCCGGTCTTATAAACGAAAGACCAAATTTCCGTTAGTCAATCGACAATATACTAACGGATGGCCGTTCGTTTATAAATGTTACCGATGCTCGTCTTATAAAACTTTTTTTACCGTCCGTAAGTATCGCAATATCGCACTGCTCTTGTCTATGATTTTAGAGCTGTCAAAGGCGAATTATATCTCTTTTCTATCTAAAATTTCTCGCTCGCATCAGATTTTTGGGATACTTCCCACAACACTACATTGGTAATAGCCTTTAAAACCCCAACTTAGTCTGAGCAGCTAATACTATTGATCCTAGAGCATAGAATCTCGAGGCAACAAGCAATTTTGTAGTTGGTGATAATGTCAGATTTGCGCGTTTTTACATTGTTCCCAATATCTTCTAGAAGCTCATATAAGCTCTTGAGCAGACCTTTTTGACAAGCGAAAGCGGTAGATAAAATCTGCGTCATCTAAAATATTAAAATAATCCACTCGTATATTGAACATTCTTTGTCGTCGAGTTTGTTCTTTATCCGACGAACTTGAATACAATAATAGCTCGACATCGTGAAAATGTTATGTGAAAACATTTTTCCTTGAAAATGTAGCAACAGTCAGCACGGTATATATGTACATATTAAACAAACAGCATTAAACGCAAATTGACAGCGGACCTAACCTTAAAAAATAATACGTCAATCTGTCATACTTCTGTCAGTTTCAACTAACGGACGGTAAACTGGTGGTTCGACTGTCGGTATCGGCCGTCGGTAAAATTTGATTAACGGATTGTTGTAAGACGAAAAAAGTCGTTTGTATCAAATTTCAGTTTATTTGGTCTGAAATTTAACTAACGGACGTTTATAAGACCGGCCCTAAGGCCATCTACCAGGGGCGTGCAGTTAGAACAAGAAGCGTGACTTTCATTTAAACAGATATTTTGAAATCAAAATCGAAATAAAATATTTATCTGGCAAAATATTAAAATCTGAATAACATTTTAATTATTGTGAATGGAATATTACGAGATTTTTTATTTTATTTAATTTGATATATCTTACAAATACAAATCAAATTGCCCTTTTTTTTAATAAATACTTTGTAGTCATGTGGACCTCATCAGTGAAGAGAAGCTCTCGATGAAGGAGCCTCTCTCAGTTCTTATTTTGTATATAGGTACATAGGCTAGTGAGGTAATAAAAGGTAATTTGATAATGAAGTATTCAAGTATTTTGAAAAAGGTATATGTTTAAATGATATTTGAATTTAAGTTTGATTTTAGGAAGGTTTTAATTTTTTTGATTTGCTCTGAAAGGTTACTGATGCAGCGTATCTCGATAGGTAAATTATTGTAATAGTTAATGGCTTTATAAATATATTGGTTCTGCGGTTCGGGTTGTTTTAAATTTAGGCATTGTAAATTGGTTTCCATTTTTCATAAGCTTGAAGTATTCCTGGTTTCCTGTAAGGTTTTTTCTTCGCATATTTTCAAAATGGAAACTTACTTGAATATATCTCTTATTTCTTGAGATATATCTCTATTTCTTGAGATATATCTCTATTTCTTGAGATATATAATTTATTGAGATATTTATTTCTTATTTCGGTTTCTTTTCAAAATATTTGATAAGGAACAAGCCATGCTTCTTGTTCTCACTGCACGCCCCTGCTATCTACATATCATCATTCATCATCAAAATACGCATTGAGGTAATGCGGTTTAAAATTTGAACTAAAATTTCGTAATTCAAATAGTATATTAATTAACGCCACACCACGCCCCGCCACGCCACGCCACGCCACGCCACACATGTCAGTACTTTTCAATCTCATGTAATTAATACGGCCAGATACAAATAAACAACACGCCATGTGATGAAACGCAACCCCACGCGGTAAGTCGATCCAGGTCGGCCTGTTGCCGGGAGAGGAGGCACACATGCCACCCGACGCATCACACGCAGTGTGTTTCCTGTTAACACCCAACACTATGCGTCATTATTTCGAGAACATTTTTGGTTTATGGATATTTTTTGCTAATTTTTGTTTGATATGTCGTATGAGCACAATACCGTGATCATATTTTTTTTAAAATGCTTGGGAAGAAATTTTTTTATTCATATAAAATTATTTCTGTATAAAATATATTCCTAAAATCTGCACTTCATCCAGCTCGTCTTTAAATAGTAAATGAATGGCCACTTCAATACATTTCCATCCTTTTATGATCCTAGCAAAGCATGTTGTAGCATCACGTAGCGTGTTATATATGTGCACTATTTGTGTCAAGTATCGACACGTCACGTCGCGTCGCGTTTTGGTAGTATGTTTCAACCTTTAGAACTAATGATGAATAAAGGTAAAAAAAAAAAAAACATTAATAACTCAACTTCCTTTGTGGAAAGGAGATAGTTATGGACTCGGGTGCAATATGCTTGTAGGTTTAAATCAAGAGAGTTTGCAGCACTAACGTACGCGTAGATTTTTAGTAAATTTTAGTCATATTTTATCAATTTGTATATTAACCTTAACGTATATGTTATCCCGGACATTTTTATAGAACTTTTTGAATTATATAACTTCTCTATAGAAAGTATTTAAATATCTCTTACCGTCAAAGATGTGACTTATCTAAGATACAAGTATTTGAAATACAGATACAAGATGCAAAACATGTATTTTCATCTTGTATCTGAAATACTTTTTTGAATATTGGTATCTTAATATTTTGTAAATACTAAGATTAGCAATCTTAGTATTTACAAAATTGCTAAGATACTTTTTTCCAATGATGTACCTATAATGAGACCTCATCGAGGAAAAATGAGCGAAAAAATGTTTGAAGAACTGGTTTTTCTTAAGTCTTAATTAAAACCTTAAAAATATAATATTTTATTTTGTCACATTTGCGCGATTAACGGGATGTATTCGTAAATAATTAACGTAAAAAAATTAACTTACATTCAACAAAATGTGTTTTCTTACAAAAGGATTTTATCGGAAGATACGTATTTTGTATCTAGTATTTCAGATACCATTCCAGAAAGTTAATTGTATCTGGTATTTGAAAAACTTGATTTTAAAGTATCTTTCATTTTGTATTCCAGATACTTTGATAGGGCATCTTGTACATCACTGCTTACCGTTAAGGCAGCATTCGTATGAAAAAAAACGCTCGATCATTTTTTCGTCGAGTTTAGTTATAAAATAGGTAACCACGAAAAGCCTTTTTATTCCAACGGGATAATTTATACCTTATGTCCACCCTGAAAGTGCATTCTAAATATCGGTAAAAGAATTTTTGAAATCGGATGAGCAGTTTCGGAGATTACCTCCTGTACTTACATACTTACAAACTTTACCTCTTCATAGATTAGTATAGATTATAGATTGATATCAACAAACGACATATTGGATTAAAAAATTCGTATGCTAAATCAAAGATATTTCATTTCCTAATAATAGAGAATGTTGCATCTCGGTCACGGGCTCCACGGGATGGGCATGACGCGACCATTTCAAAAATATTCTCGCAAAAGAAATGTTTCATTTGTACCTGTCTGTCATTAAAAAAATATTAATTTATTCTACCTAAATTTTAGGATCCCAGGGTGGGTAATAATCCCACTAATGGTGATAAATATTTGTCTAGGAAATCAGTTGAGGGCGCTACGATCCTCAGCGATGAGGTAAGCGACTGGAGAGAACGAGGAACTAACGTCGAAAAACGGGCGAGTGGACGATCAATAAGTATTACATGAACTCGATCGCGCATTGTTATCGCACCAGCTCCTTCCGCCGGACAGTCTGATCGAAATATTAATTATTTCGGAGGCCGTCAACAGTCTCGAATTGACGCTTAGGGATGAAACGATACAAGTATTTACTCGATACCTTTCTTTCGATACCAAGTACTTTTGGTATCGATACTTTACAGCCGAGTACCAAGTAGGTATCGGTCATAAATACTCGTCGCGTATTATAAATGTTTGATACCATTTTATTACCTTTTATTGTAAAACTATGAAGATTTTAACTTTTGGCCATACCAAAAACAGCTAGCAATTGGCTAGCAAAAGCGTTCTAATTCAAAAGCAGGTAAAGTGTCGATGTATTTGTCTAATTCTGTTTGCTCATTAAAAGCTAATCCATTGGAAGAATGTGAAGATTTAAAACCTGTGTGTTGGTACCTCTGTACCTTGTGAGAGATTGTTTTCGAAAGCAGGCTCAACAATCACTGCTTCAATTAACCGTTTTTCGGGAAAACATCTCGAATAATTATTGTTTTCGGCGAGCACATCGAAAACTGACCTTTTTTCTTACCTTAGTAATTTAATACACATACTTGAAACCATGTATTTACTGCTGTTTTTCTTTGCTTCTAATCCTACGAAAAAACTGACCGATACGAGTAAGTATCGATACTTTTCATTCGATACCAAGCAGGTATCGATACTCTATGACCGATACGGCATCGAGTAAAAGTATCGATACTGCGGTATCGTTTCATCCCTATTGACGCTTTGGGGACCCAATCTGGCTGGTGTGCTTCAATCCATCAGCGTGACCTTTTCGTGACGTTTTGCGCAACATGCGTGCCTGGTAGCTCCCGAGTAACGGAACCTCGCGGCGGACGATATTGTAACCTGGCAGAATGGAAAGTCAGCTGAATCTAATTGCGTGACATGCGAAGAGATTATAGAAGATGGAAGAACATCAAATATGACAATTGTAAACGTGTAATAGACTCCTTGATCTCGGTAATCTTTAAAAAAAATACTGTGTGTAATATTTAATATTCCGGATTCGCGGCAGTGGGGTCCAAATGAAACACTTATGATTACTTAAACGTTAATTTATAAACACTGGCTGACTATATTCGCTCGGCTCGCTCTTTCGCTTTTCTGTGGTTTTCTCTAGCTTTTAATCAAATGACTGTCCCCTAGCGATGACGTTGCTGTTTATATGAGATCCTCAATTTCTAGAATCTTCTCGTATGTTTTGTGTGTTCTGCCGTTTTGGATGTTTTCAATATATTCTAAAATGTTCAGAGTATTGGTAAATCCTCGACGATGTGTAGTTCTTCTTGTTTCTCGTGATGTTAATAATAATCATTAAATAACTTCCATATTTAATTTTTCATTTGCTAATTATTACATTTTAGCTGTAATCGGTTAAGTTAAATTGTATAAGTCTTTTCATATAAGCTTGCAATTGAGTTGGTGTGGTTATAGTGCCTAATATGCGCCCCTCTCGTATCAGTAAACTTAACACAATGAAACAATGCGCGTATTACCAATACTTATAGGAGGTGTTGGTATTACGCACTGTACCCACACTAACTCAATTGCAAGCTTATATGAAAAGACTTATACCTAACATGATATATGAAAAGACTTATACCTAACATGATATATCACTTTCCTTTTTGTTGATAATATTAAATTATATTTACAACGTTGGATAATTGGTTTTACGTGAACGCCGGCCAGCAAATGCAATTGGCACGGAAACACAGGCCACGGCCAAGAAGCCGCATCGGCTAAGCCGATTGCGTTCTGCAAGTAAACTCCTCAAGGATGGACAACTTCCGCCTAGAACCAGGTCGCGCCTGGTCATGTGGTGTTGGATCATTTTTAAGAGCACAATAAACTGGGGGAGTGAGGATTACAAGGTTATTTTGATACGCGTCACAATTTTCAATTAAGACATCGATCGTACCAGTGCCATTACGGTATCCAGACCCACACCCTACACAGAACAATGCATATACTCACACCGTGACCGAATTCCAAATATCCGTGGCACGCGTTCAAGAGAGAATCTAACTACTACGAAAATGTAAGAAAAACGAGAAAGCCTTACAGTTAACATTTGACATCTTACAATTAAAAAATATAATTTGAGCAGCAACAGAAATTAACATCTAAATTTAAAAAAGCTAATATATATTTATTAATTAGTAAATACAAGTAAAGAAAATGTATGTGCCTTTATTTATTATTGAATTTTGCGCACTAGGTAGGTACACTATATCTACATAAGCATTTTGTTTAGAAATGTATTTGGTCAATCATATGTTTTTATTTATTTTCATAGATGGCTGTAGTGTGCCGCTATACATATTGTATGAAACTTTGAATAAATACTTAAAAATAATCACATAAATTACATAAAATTTGAGAATGTAAATCATTAAGGGTAGTTATTGTTTACATTAATGTAAAAAAATTAAGTATTTATCGGATAGTTTCGAAGATATAAGCCAATATATATCACAGCCACACGCTTGACAACGGCCTCGCAACATATATATAAAATCAGAAGCATTGGCTGGTAGTGTGCGTCTTCGCTGTGATGGCACTTGCTGGACATTGATTTGTTTATAAACGATGATTTTTTTCCATCGCACGTGCTCCGCGCGCGCTCATTGGTTAAATGAAATTGCGCGCGTCCTATTTCCTGTTACGCATTTCCATCCTTTTTCACGAAATCCCTGCCACATATTGCAGGAAAGCGAGAAGAAAAATGTTGCACATCAAAAACAAACGGCCGCATTCACTCCCCATTGGTCAGAATATGTAGACTTGGCACTGAGTACAGCGAGTGTGTAGATTGGGATACATATTACGAAAGCTCGCATTTAAAAGAAAAACGGTGTCGATTTATGGACGGCATTAGGTTTGTGTTAACAGTTCTATTCTCTTTGGCGGAGGAAAATCGTCAAGGACATCAGCAGCGTCACAGTTCGGGATCATTCTCAATTCTGAGAAAACGGACGTGAGAAGAAGAAGAAGGAAGATTTTTAAATGACATTGTCCTATTTGGATGTTTCACTTCATTCTGTCGTGAAAAATAGGGTGTCTCACAATTTTACATTTAATCTGTGGTGGAGACTGACACCTAATCTAACCTATAATCAATGATTTGTGAAAACAAGTAAAAGCCGGCCTCGATGAGGCAGAAGCCTTGACTGACCGATTTCAGAGATGGTAGTGTACAGATACTGTTTAAAAGAATTGTTTAATTTTAATTTTTGATATGTAATTAAAAATCACGTAAATAAAAAGCACACTTGATACGTAATTAAAAATCATTGATCCGAAGTGCTGTAAATTTTGTTTTTGCTTACGCTGTAATATAACGATTTATATGATATAATATAATAATTTCGTCGTCTGTCCGTCCGTCTGTTTGTCTGTATGTCCCCGTAATTTCGTTCGAATTCAGGGCTAAAAAAAATTAAACCCAGGGCCAGCAAAGTCGAACCGGCCGCTCAACGCATGTTACAATGGCCGCTTCTTTGTGGACCGCCAAAAAGATACTACAAATATATACTAGGGCTTAGCAAAGATGCGAACCATTGTTCCGTCATTTTTGACGGGTTGCAGATAGTTTATTTATTATTTACCATAGATACACAAGTTGAGGGTGGTTTTATTAGGTCCTTACATATGAAATTGACGTTTAGTATGGGAGGAACATAAAGCCGATTTTTTTTATTATAATATATTTATTTAATCAAAGTATGTACCATTGCTATCTATGCACTTTTGCCATCTCATAGGTAGTTCATCGATCCCTTTACTATAAAAACCATTCGGACGGGAATCAATAAAATCTTTGAAGGCGGTTTTGACTGCCCCATCGGAGTTGAATTTTTTCCTTTGCAAGAAGTTATCCAAATTTCGAAAAAAATGGTAATCTGTTGGGGCAAGGTCCGGAGAGTACGGTGGATGTCTTAGACATTCCAATTGAAGCTCCTCTAATTTGGTAGCCGTCTGTTGTGCAGTGTGTGGTCTAGCGTTATCATGAAGCAGCAGTGGCCTAGAGCGATTAACCAGCCTCGGTTGTTTAGCAGCTAGCTTTTCCATCATGGTTTGCAGTTGCTGACAATAGACATCTGCCGTAATCGTCTGGCCAGATTTAAGAAAGCTGTAGTGAACGACACCAGCACTAGTCCACCAAACGCTCACAAGTAACTTTTTTGGAGTCAATTTTCGCTTGGGGCATGGTTTGGCTGGTTCGGCAGGGTTCAGCCATTGCGATGAGCGCTTCCGATTATCGTACAGGATCCACTTTTCATCACAGGTAATGATTCGATTTAAAATCCCTTCATTATTGTGCCGGTTGAGTAATGCAACGCAGCAGTCAACGCGCGTTTGTTGATTTGCTTCACTCAATTCGTGAGGTACCCACCTTTCAAGCTTTTTCACCTTACCAATTTGCTTCAAGTGGATTAAAACAGTTTTATCACTAACACCGCAGCCTGCAGCTAACTCGGATGTGGTTTGCGATGGATCCGCTTCCACAATAGCCTTCAATTCTTCATTATCAACTTTGGTCTCCGGCCGTCCACGGGGCTTGTTCTGCAGGTCGAAATTTCCAGAACGAAAACGTTGGAACCAAAAACGCACTGTGTTTTCTTTTGCGGCACCGTCGCCATACACATCATTAATCCTTCGAGCCGTTTCTGCAGCACTGGTGCCACGGTGGAACTCGTACTCGTTAATAACGCGATATTTCAAGTTTTTCATTTTATAAACTGAGTGACGCAAAGAAAAAAACAATTGAGGAAAAAACAAATGAATTATAATTTTCAAAACACAAATACATGAGTAAATAGCTGTATAAATTTGGATTTGGAATTCCTAACCAATGAGAAGATATTTGAGATCAAATTTGCCAGTACGGAAAAACGTCAATTTCATATGTAAGGACCTAATATTATCTAAAAATACATCATACTGATGATATATGTAATACTCCTATATTGTTAATACCCATAACCGGGCAGAAAATGCTACTTTTATCTCATTTCTGTCACTTGACCTGTTGTGCGCAAGCGTCGTGACTCTCATTTATCCCATGCGCTGATTGGATATAAATTGGCGCTAATTCTCGGACATGCGACTCGAAGTGACGCCTGTGTGGGTAAGACAAACACATATTTCTGCACTGTGTGTTTTCTCCTAGTTCCAGACCACGCTAGCAATATAGGAGTATTACATATATCATTTTGACTTCAAAATTGGTACCTTGATATTTTTTTGATTATTTTATTTTTGGAATCTCAACAGTACAATTTCTTATAATGGCTAATGTATTGGATAGTTTATAGATCAATTATAGAGATCCACGGCATAAGTCAAAGCAATAAAGAAAAAATACATTAAATAGAGGGATAGGAGTGGGAATGAGAGGGGGAAGTGGAGTGAGGTGTATGTGATTGTGGTTGCGTGGAGTGTGTGTGTATTCTGTGTATGTGGTGAAGATATGTGCAAAGAGTGATGAGAGTTTGGCTGGGCGTGTATAATGATGGTCGGTCTAAGTCAGTCCGGTGAAGATATAGAAACAAGTAATATAGGCGTAAATACGATTTTTAAGAGCTGAGATGTTGGTATTAAATATATCAATGTCATTGAAGTGGTCATTGTATGCTTTCATGTTCGCTGGATGAATGAGTTCGCTGATGAACGAGGATGAATCAACTTTTTTGTTTTTTACCAATATATAGCATTTTATATACAACATTTTGTTGTTGAATATATAAAATTGTAAGCTTTGCATATTCGCTGGATGAATGAGGAGGATGAATATATAACTCTTTTGATAGCAAATTAAATTTTCAACATTGAAAAATAAGTTTGAATGAAATATTTTCAATGCTCTAAATATTGTTGCTAATAGTAGGGAATAAAATGAATTATGGTAGATTCTGGAAGGTATGAGGCCGTACTGCGACCAAAACAATATTTCAGATTCTTTATTGGATTAGATGGTTGGCTAATTGATGCATCATATTGGCTTCCAAAGGAATTATCATTGAAGACCGGCTTTATTGCCAAACGTTTGTGGTACCTAAACTTTATTGCTAGTATCGACCGAATGTAAGATAAATAAGGAAATAGTAGCGAAGGATCTTCCAAGAAACCACTCGTAATCACATGACATTTAAAACAACCACATAGAGCGTCCTCACACTCGTATTTTCGGTATTCTGAATTCATTTTCTGAATCGATAAACACATTCATAATCCGTGTTCCTTCAAAATATGGTACCTTTGGAAGCTGAGCCTACTATCTGGGAGCAGCGAGAAATTACAAATATAAATAGGAAACAGATCCTTTCGCCACATTAATTTTTAAATTTACATATTTTAATGAGCTTACAGTTTTTCTTAAACTTCCTTACGCATTCTACTGGCTTTCATCTCGTGTACCTAATCCTTACTTTATATCGTACTACCTGTTCGTGCCCGGCGAAAATAAATTTGTGGTGGAAAACAAACGTTCCATTGTTTTGCAAAGCATCTAATTAAAACAAAGTTATCATTTAATCAAGGCTGGGATGGGTAGGATGTCAAGGGAAGAAATGTGGCATATTTTTTCCGTCGGGAATATGTATGCAATATTTGGTTCCGGTCGGTCGAGCGGTATAAAATATATCTGGAGGAGGGGCCGGGTTAGAGGGGGGAGGGAAATGTCGCCTATATTTCCCGACTGATACTAAACAATAATTCAACAAAATTTGGGTCACATCGGTCGGACGGTGCACATTATATACATTTGATAAGATTTGCATGCAAAATATGACTGAGGGAGGGGGGGGGATAAAGGTGGAGGGGGAAAATTTTATCTTACCCGCCGGGTTCTAAAGAATAAGTTTCCAAATTTTGAGTCCGATCGGTCGAACGGTACTGATTTGCATTGAAACTATTATCAGGAGAATAGTCTATTTCTGACCTCTTGTATTAATTTTTCTGTACAATCGACATCCATTATATAAAAAAAAATTTGTAATTAAAATAACAATGAAATGTTTTTTATGGTGGTTTTTGATTACTAATTTTATTTTGTCGCAACAATATAAAAACCTCTCTGAGTAATCCTTTGTGATAAATTATTTGAGGGTTTTCCAGATACGGTTTCAAAACATATATGTCTTCGTACAGGTATTTTGGTAATTATGAGAACTTAAAATATATTAGCAGGCTTTGGGGACAACGTATAATTTAAAGGAGAGTCAAACGAAGAATTCAAAGATATGTTTATGAGACTGTGAAAAGCGATTAGGTATATTAACCACAGTTATGTATATATATATATATAATATTATGAATAGCCTTATGTATTTTTTTAAGCTTCTACAGGCCAGGAGGCCGAATTACAGTAAATCACATAGATTAAATTGTGACCTCACCGAGAATCGAACCCGGAACCCTCTTGCTTTTTAATTTTGTCGACTTCCACAAACACATGCGGAAACAACGCGGCACCGCAACGAAACGGCGCGGCGGCGGTGCGCGGAGGTGCAGCTGGGTCGGAGCAGATCGACGAAACCACGCGGGAAAGAGATAGGTAGAATTGTAGTCGAATCTATAAGCTAGAACAGGCAGTTTCGCTTCTGTTCCGCCTCTCCTATAAAGAATAAGTCGTGGCGAAACTAGTGTGGTTTCGCTGCTGTGATTTCGAGGCATTATCGTTATAGATAGTTACAATTTTAGTCCTCCTTTGTTTTAATTTACTTTCACCTAGTGCACTTTCTTTTGTGTTACATATATATTGTATTTCTTATATCACTGCATTATTCTTATATTTTTTGTTCATATTATTCCCATTCACTTTTTTGTTATTAAAATTTATTTATTTATTTTTTATTTATTTCATTGCCTTATACATTTGATAAGGTTTGATTTTACTATGCCTGCCTCACTAGAGAACTCTGTGTTGAGACAGGCAAAGTTTACAATTATAACTTACTTATATGCAAGTACATTTTATACAAAATAGGCTAAAAAAGTACAATTTATACAAATAGTTTAAAAAAGGTTAATCATCGTCTACACTCAGCCACATGTAAATATACCCTAATACAATATGTTACCTGCACGAAATTTAAGTTCTCATTTTGTTTGGATGATATTATTGTATTTCATGTAGGTACCTTCTTCTTCTTTTGTCAAATCCTTGATCTGTATTGACAGGTCAGTCTTGGTCTTGTGACGAGGACGTCCAGCTCTCTCTCCATGTCTTTGGTGGTCTCCCTGGTGGTCAGCGCCGCTCTGGAATCCTGGCTCTGGGAAGTCTTGTCTGCTCCATTCTCTCTAGAGTGGTCCCTCCAGAAACGTCTTCCCTGTCTGCTCCATCTTACGCGGTGGGTTCCTCTTCTCTGTATTATTACTTATCCCGTCTCTTTTGGCTAGATAAACCACTCGCATCCACGATTTCAAGAACACACCATTGTGCCCTTCTTTAGTGTTATATCCACAGAATATAAAAATTTACAGAAATGACCTAAGCCCGTTCTTTAGGAAACAAAAAAAAGGAAAAAAAAAGGGAGTTGGGTCACAGTGGTAGAATGTCCCTCCTCGCGTGTTTTTAAAACACATTTGTACGGTTCTTAAAGTATATATTCATGCATAATTATATCCTCCAGTAAACGAAAAGTATTTTTTACAATAGAATTGTTTATTTATTTTTTCTCTTAGGAAAAAACACTATTGTTATGAAGTGCGACTTAATTACTACGACACTATACCATTGAAATGTAATTGGTTTAAGCTTTTCATGATTGTTTCAAAATTTACAAGCTCGTAGTAACTTTTTAAACAACTAAAACGTATTGGAACCTGCCATGGCGCCAGGTTGTGTAGCAAGAAATTTACGTTAGTTAATGTCTATGTATTTTGGTGGTCTGTGGTATAACACTACGAGTATATTCCATGTAAGTACAGTAATTTTTGTATGATAAGAACTCCAAATTGGTAAAGGATAAGGCCTACTTTATATATGCACTCTCGATGGAAAGTACTCATTTTGTATGTGACTGCATTTAATAAGAATAGTAGGTACCTACAGGTCTTTTCATATAAGCTTGCAATAAGTTAGTGTGGGTACAGTGCGTAATACGCGTATTGTTTCGGTGTGTTAAGTTTACGGATACGCCCCTCTCGTATCCGTAAACTTAACACAACGAAACAATGCGCGTATTACGCACTGTACCCACACTAACTCAATTGCAAGCTTATATGAAAAGGCCTATAGGTAGGTACATCTGAACAATGTCTGTATTCCACTTCAAACTAAGACATTTTTCCTACCATTCTACCTACACAACTCCATTCACCAACATAAACACATTCATAAAATAAACTAACCTATATTTCCATAATGAGAGAAGATGTTCTCGAATGAGAGTAGGTATAGGTACTGAAGAAAAAGTGTTTTTATTATTATTAAACTTTAAAGTGTAATATCATATTTAATACTTATTATTTAAGCGTTAATAATCTTTCATTTTGTAATCACGACATCCAATTATATAGTGAAATTCTCATTTTCATTGTATATACAATGGGACCATGTTCTTGGATGATGCCTAATGCTTTGAGGCCATCCACATTAAATAAAAACGAAAAAGACACGCCGACACAAATGTCAAAATATCAAGCGTCAAAAGTGATTCAAACAAAACATTTTATTATCTAAACTTTTAATAATTTATGAAGCCATGAGCTTTACAAACAACATATAATATATAAGAAAGTAGAAATTACATTTTGAGTTAAGATCAGGTACTGTTACTATATATATATAAAAACAATTAAAATTGTACATGACCGAGGAATGAATAAAATTTGAAATGCGGGTCTATAAATATAAATAGTCTTTCCATAGAAAGAAAAGTAGTTGAGTAGGTAGGTACCTACCTACCAAGGAAAAAGTATGTTTGCAACTAAGTTTTTCTTATTTATAGTACCTACGTCTATGGTTTTCCTCGTTTATAAATTTGACTAATTTATATTTTAATGTTTAATTACTTTTTTAATAAAAGAAATTTTACATTCCTACAGTAAAAATCATTCATGTATCATCAACATCAACATCATCAATACTCAAGACAAGTTACGGAAAAATGAGGACGCACAAAATCTCTTAATAGTTTTGTAAAAGAATCTAACTAGGTAAGCCAGTGATGCATTGTATAATATTGTATTTATGTAGGTAGGTACCTACGTACTTCCAAAAAAAATAATATTTGCAATATAAGTTTTTCTTATTTAAAGTATGGTTTTACTGTTTATAAATTTGAATAACTTATATTTTAATGTTTAATTACGTGGGCTGTCTTTTTTAATAGCAGGAATTTTACATTCCAATAATAAAACATTAATAGATTTTTTTCAAAATGCTTAAAACAGCTCCAGAAAAATGAGGACGCATATAATCTCTTCCTAATAATACCTACTTCTGTAAACGATGCACTGTATAATATTGTAGTGTTTACAAGAAGCAGCTAGGTAAAACATTTCTAACATGAAACTGTTCGGATTCTGATTGGAATGTTAAACTATTATTGTTTTCGCAGATTTACTGTTGAAGGAGTAAGTAAGATTTGATTATATTTCTTGATGGTCGGGCAAGGAATATTTTGCGCGTTCTGCATGTACCCACTGAATAAAACTCCTGTTTTTGCAGTGTAACGCGAGACAACAGCTGTATAGAGCCCCCTAGCTGCGGGCCCCGCACACACACAGGCGCGCACACCAGCGCGGCGCACTCACACGCGCGCCCGCCTATGCACTCACTCATGTACACCTTGGCCCATACACGCGCGTATAAATCGCTCCGAGCTCCTCTCATTGCCAAGTTCAATGCCAAGGTCACCTCTCAGTGCGATTGCGCAGGCCGCATTGCAGAACCGACGGAGCCCGAGCGCCGACCAATAGCGGCGCGGCTCGGCCGACTCGGGTTCTCGATTCGAATAGTTCCGCATACCCGCCGAGGAGGCAATATGGCGCGGTCGGAGGGCGGCCGTTGTGTCAAAATGGTTTCTCTCCCGGAGGCTGCCCTACGCCTCGGCCGCCATTCGCGACCAGTCCGCCGGTGCGGTGCACCACGTCCCGGCCTCTCTCCGGGACAATGTCTGTGTTACATAATCCGCTCTCGGACGCGAGCGCAATAAATCGCAATTTTGTAAACAAGGCATATTTTTGTGATTACTTGTGAAGTTTGAATTTTACCTCGGAGCCGCCGCCTTTTCTCGCTGTACCGAGTACCTGCCGACAGCGTGCGGGAGCCGAGCGAGTGGGATGTGTTCGCGCCGTGGAAGATTTCGGAAGAGCGCATCGCGGCGGCGCCTGCACGCTGCGCCTCCCGCGCGACACGATGTAAGTTGCTTTTCTTTTCACTCGATCATTTGCGCAGCGAGCTCTCTCCGCAGATAAGCCGTGTCGGCGGATTATCGCCGAACAATCGGCCGCTGCTCGATAACCGACGAGTGGGCGGGAGCGGCCCGGTGCGTCACAGGACAACATCAACAACGTTCGGCATCCGACGTTATACGCAGTTGCTAAAATTAAACAATCAATAGATGATTTTCCTCGGTAAACGGCGGCTATTTGGAACTTGCCCTTTGCCACTATTTACGTAACGACGCTTATGACGTCAGTTTTTAGCATCGCGCCTGCACTTCTGAAATAATGCTATTACGTGCTTTCAAATAAAAACAGACGTCGAGATGTCTCGTACTCGAGGCTGGCTCCCACGCGAAGAAGTCTTTCGGAAAAAGAATATTTCGGAAATGTCGATAGAGCTATGACGTTCCCGAGCGGACATTAGTCATGTCTTGTTTGTCGGAATCCATGCATTGTTTCGTCCCCGGCACTCGATGCCAGAGGCCGCTTCGACAAAATGGCCGATGCGAATGCCGGGCTTTTCAGTTGCCGACGTAATAATTACGCCACCACGCGCAGCGAGAAGCCTCGCCGCGTAATGCCCGATTAATATTGATTCGCGAATAAAACAATAACGTATTTTTCCACGACGACAGTCGTAACGGAACGGAGTTCCGAGAAGCTGTTCCGCGTTTCCGTACACATTCGACAATTTGCAATGCAAAGTTGCCGCGTCCAAGTTCACGTTGTTACCCATTTGACTGAATTCGGCCGAGCACGGGAAGAAGAACGCTGGCGATGACGTTGCGACAGGAATTTGGTACTATGCCGGCCACTTTAATCCTCCGTGACGTTATAAGGCGCGCGTGTATAGCTTGCTGGGTGCCAGGTACGGGCGCGCGGTCTTGATCATTTTCAAACGCTCCATTAAACTGACCTTGGGATGTGCACGGATAAATTGCGAAGTTTTCATCGTGGCAGTGTTTTAAATAATGCATCGGCAGGTGGGTAGGTATCTACCCACCGTTTCTTTTATATTAGTTTATTTTATATTCCGCGTGTGGGCGTAAATCTTTTAATGGATTGGGGCTGGCGATTTCCACACCAATGAAATTGGAACGAACATCCCTCAAAAAATATTGTCGCCATTTCAGCATTTTCGTCCTCGGTAATGAAAAATGTTTTAGTACACGTTAATGTACCTACTCCGCTTGCGTTCATATTATATTGTTGCGTCGTGTCATTTTTCTGGGCGGAAAATCAATGGAATAAACAGCATTTGAAAATGGAAATTTACACTGAAAATAATATTCGCTTCTATATTCTATTGCCATAGACAACACACAATCAATATTATCTGTTCACATAGACTATATGTATATATTATAATAATGGGAGCAGATAAACCTGGCTCACCTTCATGATTATAACATTTTTTAAAGAGAATTGGGATTGCAATTGATAATATTGTGATTTAATCGATCATCTTATTCAGATATTAGGTGTATTCTAACACTTATTTCACTAGAACCTTTTTTTAAATAGAGATGCATGCATACACGGAATACGTGTCACATAAATCCGGACTAATATCAAACTGACTTTAACACCCGTGCTATGAAAAATAAGACTAACTTGCTGGTCTGGAATGAGACTCGAACCCGCGACCACTGGATCACTAGACAAGTGTAATCATAACCAAGAAGCACGTCACTTTTTAATGTGACAGATAAAATCAATGGCGTAGTTGCCACCTGGACAGCACACGGAGGGCCGGAAATTTAACCAATCGCGATAATTGCATCATACATGAGTCGGTAACATGAATAGTGGGTCACGTTACATAATTCAGATTTTACAAAAATGAGGGTTGAAGTTTTGGCTTTGTATATATTTTCTCTATAATTATTATTATAGAGAAAATATATACATATAATTATAATTTTCTATATAATATTTTTTTGATGTGTAACATGTTTCCTCTCGCTTTCCTGCAATCTGTGGGAATGATTTCGTGAAAATGGACGGAAATGCGTAACAGGAAACTAGACGCCGGGGAAGCGCGCGCTATTTCATTTGACCAACGAGCGCGCGCGGTGATAGAGCCGGCTGTCAGATGGTACCAACCCATTTTTCGAGAGGTTGGTACTGTATTAATAAATGTATATGATATTAAAGAAAAAACATTATTGTGAATTTGCAATTTCAGAACGAAGTTCTGTGAATTTTAGGCAATTTTTTATTAATCATTTAAAAGGGACTTACAGAAAAATCAGATTAACAAAAAATATTTTAATTGCTACCGGGATTCGAAACAAGGGACCTCCATTCTATATCCGGGGATGGCGCGTTATCCAATTTCGTCACGGTAGTCTGGTAAGTTACAAAAATTTTTCGACCGAGGAGTCTTCATATGTAGTCTCTTTTTAACTGATTATTATTTTTATTCCATTATAAAGCAATCGGGATCGAATATATTTCTAATAACCAAATTCTTAAATAAAATAGTACGCTGTTCTATCACATCACCAAAATTCTTTAATGACAGTTCACAGTGCGGCAAAATACAATATTAAAAAATGCACATAGTTTCTTTACATGTATTTACTAATAAATAAGTATATATATATATATGATATCTATATATATATATATATATATATATATATATATATAAATGAATTATTAAAAATAAGTGTCTGAAAAAAGTGCAGATCATTGATTAAAAATGGAAGTAATTATTCGAATAAATATTTCCATATATTTTGAGGTTAATTTCTGCCGCTGCTCAATTGATATTTTTAATTGTGAGATGTCAAATGTTACACAACATATGCGACTACTGTAAGGCTTGCTCGTTTTCTCGAATGAGTGAGTGAGAGTATATCTTCTATAATCTTGTATAATAATATGAGTATAATAATTTTACGATACCGTTGAATAGGATACTATTCATAAATACATTTTATTAACCTTTGTATATCCATCAAATCACATCCAGTAGTAATGACAGAAATTCCTACACCACGCATTTTAAACACATCTTGAACAGTAGCCGGTAAACATCTTGAAATTTTTCGGCGTAGTGGAGGGGAAGTTTGCGCATGTACCATTCCACCAACGAGACCCAAAATTTGTCTTCTGCGCATTCCCCCACTACGCCAAAAAATTTCATTTTGCCGGCAACTGTACCTAGTTAGTAAAGTTTTATGCATGAAAATAGTTTACTAGCAATTATCTTCAAAAAAACTAACCCATAAAAACCAAGTTTTTATTTTACTCCCTTTCTTGGTAAATTAAGTTTACCATTATGTAATTAAATAATTGATTGACTGAAAATGAAACATGTCTAGAAAAATATCTATGTCAAAAATCTCTAAAAATATCTCTTTATCTCTATTTGAATTTTCTTTTAATTTATTTCCTCTTACATTCCTTTTGGCGAATGAAAGGCGAATTAAAACATATAACATAACACTAAACTTATAGGAATTTAATATATATCTAAAATTTCAGATGTTTTGAGCTTTGATAAGACACTTCATGCTTTGGGGATTAAATTCTAAAAACATTTGTCAGTCAATTTAATCAAGATTTTGATAGATTCAATTATCAGCAATATCCTACCTTATGAATTTCCAGCGTCAAACGGTTTAAAATAGTCAGAATCAAATTTGAGTAATGTAGAATTATTCAAAACTAAGCAGAAATCTAAAAGAAATATATTATTATTTGATTTCTTCCCAAAAAAACAAAGTGTGCTGTCATCTGTGAACCAGGTGTCATAAATTTTCGAAATTCGTAGTGAAGTACCTATTATAACGACGGAGTAATAAATTTTTTAAATATTCCGTGACGTCATCAGGCCGCTGTTGGTAGTAATCAAACTTTTCTGTAATGATTTCTATTTGAAAAAACCATTAAAATTTCTAAAAATCCAAAATAATACTATAATTAATAATTTTTTAAAACGAGATTTTGTTAGATCATTTTTATCGTCGCCACGAGTCCACTTGCAAAGTTTCAGCTCGATTGAATCGTGGGAAAAGGGTTAAAAATCGATTCAAAGTTTTTTCGTCAGACAAGCAACTGAAAATAGCGTTCTTTTTACTCCCTTTCTTTTAACTCGTAGCGTCTGCTTGCTTGTTTGTCGAAAAAACTATGGATCGATTTTTAACCCCTTTTTCGTGTTCCAATCGAGCTGAAACATTGCAGGCATTCTCGTGGCGACGATAAAAATGATTTAACAAATTTTCGTTTAAAAAAATTAATAATTATAATGTAATTTTGGATTATTCGAAATTTTTTATTACTCCCTTTCGTAGCGCCGCCCGACTCAAGCTCAACGCGGGGGGTAAGCGCCAAACCAGTTTTAACTAGTAAATGAGAAAGGGAGTATAATAATAATAACTTGGTTTTTATGGGTTAGTTTTTTTAGAGGTATAGAACATTAAAATAAAATAAAACACGTAATGGAGAAGTTATTTTACTTTGGCATGATTGGCATAATTGATATTTACATATTGGTTAAAAATAATAGGATGTCAAGGGAGATGTAATAACAAATGGCAAATATAATAACACTTAACGTTGTCAAATAATTATTAATATTTGTCTTTGAAGTGGTACAAAAAAACTATTGGTTTGTAATAACTAAAATAAAAGATATATGTCTTCGAATTGACGTCACAGGACGATTCGAAGACATTTATCGCCGCAGCATTGCAGACGTATGATGCGGTGAATGGAATGTCGAATATTACCCCATCATTGCAAAAACATCGACAATAACATGATACGCATCTCAAAACGTAATTCAATAAACAATTCCAAATTTCAATTCAATAACCAATCGTTCGTCAGCTTTTGAATTGAACACCTTTATGATTGGTACTGGATTCAAGATGGTCGACAATGCATAATTTATATTACTGGAACAATAATTACATGTGAAAAATCATGATAGCGTCGTGGTATCGGCGTTACTGGAAAGAAAATTCTGTGCCATTAGTGTTTAAATATAGTGTTTTTACTCCCTTTCTTTTAACACGTAGCGTCTGCTTGGCTGCCGAAAAAACTTTGGATCGATTTTTAACCCTTCTCCCGTGATACAAGCGAGGTGAAACTTTGTAGGCAGACTCGTGGCGATGATAAAAATGATCTAACAAATTTTCGTTTAATTTTTTTTAAAGTTATTGTAGTATAATTTGGGTTTTTCGAAATTTTGACGATTTATGTATTAAAAAATATTGATTGTATTATTTGTATATATCTACTTGGTGTAATTAATCAAATAAAAGAATTAGATTTTTACAAATAATACAATCAATATTTTTTTAAATGTCAATAAAATTTTTTGAGCCCGACCTGTGGAGTAGTCGTGAAACCCGTTTCAATGAGAAAGCGAGTATAATAAAAACTTGGTTTTTATGGGTTAGTTTTTTAAGCTTTGTTTTTTTTAGGTTTGTTTTTCAAATTGGCAACACATTTTCCATGTAGTTGTGTCATTTACGGTTGAAGTTAAACAGAAAAGGTCGTACAAAGTAAGAATGAATAAGATGAACAAAGGAAAATAGCAATTTTTACACACACGTTTGTTTTCGTTAAAACCGATATTATTTATAATCCGTGTTGTACCCAAACATCAGAGCGGGTTGCTCCTTAACTGATGGGCATCAAAAGCTACACCAGGAGTCATTAAATACAAAGTTTCATAGCTTGTGGCGTTTAGCTTAGCAAATAATTATTTTAGTTTTAGGAATAAAGCTACTACCAAATTAGTTAATAGATACTATATTAATTTAACTTACTTATTACTGAACTGTTAACTAATTAAAAGGAGAACGCAGTACTAATTCACTATCGAAACGCAGGCGGCGCGGCAAACCCTTGGCATGATAAATAAAGTTGGCTGGCACCAAATCTGACGCTATTCTTACAATTTGGTCAATTCGATTCGACAACAAATTGAAGTCAATTTCTACAGTCGGTATTGGCGGCACTTGCCGATTCTTTGGAACGTCTTATCGTCGTCATCCGCCAGATAATTTATCAATTTTCATTTTTTGATGTGTAACACCTTTCCTCTCGCTTTCCTGCAATCTGTGGGAGTGATTTCGTGAAAAAGGATGGAAATGCGTAACAGGAAATTAGGCGCCGGGGAAGCGCGTGCTATTTCATTTGAGCAATGAGCGCGCGCGGTGCTAGTTGGTACTGTATTAATAAATGTATATGATACTAAAGAAAACACATTATTATTGTGAAGTTGCAATTTCAGAACGAAATTCTGTGAATTTTAAATAAAGACATACAGAAAAATCAAATTAACGAAAAAATATTTTAACTGCTACCGGGATTCGAAACAACGGTCTTCCATTCTATATCCGGGCATATCACGTTATTCAATTTCGCCACGGCACTCTGGTAAGTTAGCGAAAATTTTTCGACCTTATATGTAGTCTATTTTTAATTGATTAACAATTTTATTCCATTTTTAAAGCAATCCGGATTGAATATTTTTCTAATGACCAAATTCTTAAATATTAGCGTTTTATTGATGTCGCCAAAATTTTTTTATGAGAGTTAACAGTGTGGCAAAATAATGCGCATAAGACCTTTTTGGCCGACGTTTCGGATTCAATTGCAGAGTCCATCACTAGGGTTGATATGTTAGTCCTACGTGAAATACAAGATATGTTTGAAAGTTCTACCTAAATGATTAATTAATTAATAGCTCTGTTTATAAGAAGTAAGAAATGTACCAAGCAAAGAACTACAGAAAGGTTCATATTATGCGTTTAAAAAAATTATAAAATAGACGACGCTCAGAAGGCTTCATTGAATGGTATATCACAAGTCAGAAGGAAGTTTGTAAAAACGTGAAGTTTGTTGGTCTTGTGGTTGTGGAGAAAAGTAGCTTGATGGTCTTGTGGCTAGGACACTGGCCTCGTGATCCAAAGGTCGCGGGTTCGAACCTCACTCCAGACTAGCAAGTTAGTCCTATTTTCATAGCACAAGCGTTTAGCTTAGTTTGAAAATAGTAAGAATATTGATGTAACACGTTTTCCGTGTCCACATCTCAATTTAAAAAAAAAAAATGGATGTATACCAAATTTATGCCAAATTTTTAATAACCGGTGTCGGAAAAAATGCAGATCATTAAAATGCAACTGAGTAATAATGAATAATTTGAGGTTAATTTCTGTCGCTGCTCAATTGATCATCATATGCGACTACTGTAAGGCTCGCTCGTTTTTTTTTAAATGTATGTTTGCATCCAATTCACCCTTTACTGTACTGACTGAAACGTGACTCTTTCCTGGCGCGACCCGCATCTCCGGATGGATTGTAGGGGGGGGTGGTTCTGCCGTTGCTAACCAGAAAGGTTGTTCGTCCCAAGGTCTTCCCCGGACTTCCTCTCCCCCAGACGCGAGCGAGGCGGAGATTCGGCTCGCCGCAACCGGCTGCCGCCTGCCTCGCGTCTAGCCTGGCACCCACCACTGCCTTGTCGAGTAGGTACCCACCGAATGTATCACTCGAATATGATTAATTATTGACGGATTTGGCTTTAACGTTGTGGGGATTATTCGCGATGATCATTTGATTGGGTGACGAACAAACTGTCATCTGTCGATGAGAGATTATTTTATTCGCGAAACAAACAGTTTTTGATGTGTAATATCTTTACGCTCGGTTAATGGTAGTAATTTCGTGAATGCGACAACGAAAGCGCGAGACAGGAGGTAGATACGAAACAATGTTCCAATTCCGAATTTATTAATTTTATTCGGCAGATTCAACTTTGACATTGGGCGCCGGAAGAAAATGTTAAATTTGATAGATTAGGGCTGTGTTAAATTTAGATTTCTCGTATCTCTGGATAACTTTGGTTAAAAAAAACTAATCGACAAAAATAGTGTACAACATTCGTACATATTTCATTGATTTTGACAGAAAAATTTGGTTGTAAAATAATTTTATCATAAATGAAGCGATTTAATGATACCCGTTAAGGAAAAATATTAATAAAATGAGATGTTCATTTGTAATATACTCAAATATAAAGCTGTTTTATGCGATATATATTCACATGCATGTTTAATAGTACATCGCTATATTTTTTGTTCAAAGCTACTTTTTTGGGTTTTTTCGCGAGATTTTAAGATTTTCTGTGTATGAATGAAAAAATAATTTAAAATTTTGACGTGTAACATTTTTACTAGTGATACTATTTAGCAACGAATACTACTTTCACGAATATCAAACCTAATATTCGGCGAATACGAATAATTTAACAAGGTAATAAATAACACACCACTGTTCTTTTTTTACTAAGAGTTTTAATAATTAAAATTTACCACCGGCATATTAAAATTTAACTTACCAGACTTCTTATCGAAATGTTTCCAAATATCACTTTTTTCATGAAGGTCATGTTATTAGATTCAGGTAATTTGAATTTTTTTTATAAGAGTTAACACTTTTACATACAACGGAAATAAAATGGAACGAACAATACGTATTACAAAACAAAATCTACATGAAATGAGAACCTAACCTAATAATAACCCAACGAAACCAGATGAAAGAACTTATGTTATGCTGTGAAATAAGTAACAATTGACAACTTGAGAACTTAACAAATCCATTCGATGTTAGGGGAATCTCCAAAAATAGATTGCGTAGGATTCATGATGCATAGCCAAACTGTATTTTCGTTGCGTTCAGTTATAAATGGCTTGTTTTTAATATTCGTGATGATATTCGGCGAATATGAATATTCGTATTCGTTGCATCACTAATTTTTACGCTCGGTTCATGGAAACCCGCAGAGTTCTTTATTTGAGTTATTACTGAGAAACGAACCAAGCGTTGCTGAGAAAAGATGTTACACATCATTTTGCGACAACTGTAAGACACGCTCAATTTTTTTATAGAAATGCGACACAATACGTGCCGCATCAATATTCTAACTATTTTGAAAATAAGCTTAACTCTTGTGCTACGAAAATAGGAATAACTTGCTGGTGTCCTGGAATGGGGCTCGAACCACCGACCACCACATCACAAGGCGAGCGTCATGGCCACTATACCGACAACCTACTTTATATATAATTAGGTATATAATTATATTTTAACTCACATACAGATAACATAGTTTATGATTTTCACCCAATCAAAAGCTAGCTTTTGATTATATTTTTGATATTACAAATAAAACTTATTACTAGAAAAGGGAAGTGATCTAACACGGTATCAACTAACTTTAAAAAATTAACGCATTGAAAGAAAAGTTATATTTTTATTACAAGATTTTGAAAAGCGTGTGAAAAAGCCAATCGATGCTTTAATATAATTAATTAAAAATTTATAATAAATTAATAAATAAATAATAAATTAATAATTTAATTTTGTTTCATACATGATCCAATGAATGTTTCTAGTGAGACAGGCACAGTCCAACCAAAATTTTTATATTCAACGTAAATAGAATTAAACAAATAAATAAAAAACAAGGAGCCTTACAGTAGTCGCATATCGTCGCTGTATATTAATCCTATGTGCCGTTTTAGTACATTCTGAGATAAACGAATGAAACTTTAAAAAAAATAATTGCACAGACAAGATTTATAAAAAATATTTTAAATAATTACTAGGCAGACTTTCCAGATGAACGGCAATGTTTTTTTAGTATATGTATCTTTATTATTTATATGAAAAATTGATTGATTCGTTCCTCTCAGAATGTACTAAACGCACATTGGCTTTATTATATATACAGCAAACGATATGATGTGTGACATTTCACAATTAAAAATATCAATTGAGCAGCAACAGAAATTGACATAAAAATTTAAAAATTGTATGTGTCTTATATATGGTCAATTATATGTTTTTATTTTATTTATTTTCATAGATGGCGGTAGTGTGCCGCCATACATATTGTATGAAAACTTTGAATATGTCAAAGTTACAACATCCACACGCTTGACACCAGCCACGCAGCATATATACAAAATCAGAAGCGATAGTTGTTAAAAGTGTACGTCATCGCTGTGATGACACTTGCTGGACATTGATTTGTTTATAAACGATGATTTTTTTCCATCGCACGCGCCCCGCGCGCGCTCATTGTTCAAATGTAATTGCGCGCGCTTCCACGGCGTCTTATTTCCTCTTATGCGTTTTCCATTTTCACTAAATCACTGCCACAAATTGCAGGAAAGCGAGAGGAAAGATGTGCACGTCAGTAAATTAGAAATGAATTAAAAATACGTATTTAAGTAAATGTAGTTTTCCTGTCAGTAAGGTATAACATTTAAGTTTTCCTCATCGGGATATACCCGAGGCACATGACGCGCGGAGCGATTATTAATAAAAATATACCCGCGAGGCATTCTGAGTTACATATTAATTAATTAGTGTATATTATAGATGTCTCACAGAGACGAAGCTGTATATTTATGGGAAAGTATGTATAGAAGTCTTTTGGGTTGTAACATAGGACTTACGACCTATCGTATGGTTGGCTTAAGTGATCACTTTACGCAATGTAACGTTCGCCATTTCCACCCACGATAGAATATACCGTGTCTAAAAATTTTTTGGAAGTTGTATGTATATTTAAATTACGTGCCACGTTTTACATGTGTGTTGTAACCATCCTTCCACGCGGCCTGCATCAAAGCATTTTCATTCCCCTCATTGCCCACAGATGTCGCTAATTATTATAATGTCGCTAGTGTCACTAATGAGACCTGTACAAATTTACTACGGAATTTTTTGATAGCAATATACTCTATCTGTGTAATAAAATTCATACGAATTACTGTGCTTAAGTGTGAATTAAGTGCTGGATTTTTTATATACATGTATATTAATTATCTCGTACCTGCATATTTTAGTGTCCGCGTCTCCAGGACAAATGGCTTCCACTGCACACGTCTGCGCGTCACCTGGGCGCGCACGTGACGGGAGTCTCGGGTTACCTGGGGGCCTCAGCGGGCTGCAATGTTGCTAATGTTCGCGCTGTCGTCCATCTAGTCTAGGTTATGTCCACGGCGCTTATACAGGGTTATTTGGAAAACATTAATAACCTCGCGAGACCACATTCCTGAGCCTTGATTATGAGTTGAAAATGTTCAAGCAGCCGTGACTAGGGAGTGCAATCCCGATCCCGCGAGATCTCGAGGCATTTTACGAAATCGAACGAGATTATCGGGATTGATGAACATTTTTTATGTTTTGTATGTTTAATTGTATATGTCTATAGAGCTTTTAGTAAGTACTTAAAATTTATGTTCGAGTCACATTCAAATAATGAAAATATCTTTGAATAATATTTGCTGTATTTTATCAACCTGACATAGTAATAAAAACTACTACTACTAGTGCATTGACTGATTGATGTTTGGAAAAACCTCTACAAAATCTTTGATGCGATGATTAATAATGAACATTTTATTAAAATTGCTGATATAAAAATGCAAGGCGTTGTCTTTAATTGCAATTCTAGCTCTATAAACAAAAAAAACACAACAGTATTCGGGATCCCGATCCGTAGGTGTCCTGTGGGATTGGAAATTCATATCTCGGGGGATCTCGAAAGGGCAATCCCGACTCGGGATTGCATTTCCTAGCCGTGACCTAATACCAATAGTTATGGAGATATGCGACATCAAAATTTGCATTTTTTTCTCAATATTTCTGACTTATTTTTTGTAAAACATTGAACTATCGTTACAGTAACTCGTATCGATTACGAAAAATTCATTTGTTTCGAAACAAGTTAAATAAAATGATAAAAACCTTGTAGAAAATCCAATTGGAACGTTTTCCAATTGGAATTCGAATTTTCATTACTTTATTTGACATAATAAAGGAAATGAATTTTTCATATTCGATATGATTTACCGTAATGATAGTCCAATACTTTACAATAAATAAGACAGAAATATTGAAAAAAAATGCAAACTTTGATGTGGCTAACTCCATAAGTATTAGGTCATGGTGGCTTAAACATTTTCGACTCTTAGTTAAGGCAGTCCTGGACTGCATCCTCGGTGAGGTCAATGATTGCGGACAACCGACGCTTTCTTGCTCGTGGTCTTTGGGCGGTCTCGATGCTCATTATTCTATAAATCACGCTATCGTACTCTCTTCGCACTTCGCTTCGCACGTCTGTACAATATAAATCAGCATTTTTTTTTTTTTTCAGGAATAAGAATTTTAGTGTTTCACGGGTTGGTTGTGAGGAGAGAAAAGAATTCCCGCCGCACCGAAATAATTCATTCGTGTTCAGTGTGTGTCGTGTATAAGATAGTGTAAATATATGTGTTCTAATATTCACTCTTCGCAGGTTGGGTCGCGAACATCGCTTGTTGCGACTACAATGATCGTCGACAAATGGTCGTTGGCATAACTTACAAAAGGCCGCGCGGGCGCGTCGCTCGTATCTCGCGCCTGATTGGTCGAAACGGTTGCTGCGTAACGGCTAGAGTCCGCGATAGCTCCCGACGACTCGGAGCGTAATAAAATAATGCAGTAATCCACCGACCCTAAAAATGATTATCCGAGTGTGTTAGCAGAATTCATTATTATATTTTGTTTCGGTGTATGGTTTGAAGGAGCTCTCGCCCAAATTAAATTCCAACCCGATCGATGTGATACCTTAGCAGCCGAGGAGGTATCGATCCCGCCCTTCCGAGTCAACAGCTTCGTTATTTATTTGGCGCGGTGTTTCCAAACTATGGGTCGCGAGCGGAAATTAGGTGGGTCGTAGTCACAACGCCGCGTAACACGTCTCGCGCGTGTCATGTCGTATTTATTATAGAAAAGTAGTGTCTGCAAGTTTCACTCATTTAGCAGAGTTGAAAAATAACGCCTACTTCGAAGAAGAGATGAAAAAGTTCAACAGGATAAACTGGATTTAAAATCCGTTTCAAGACAACATACCGACTGAAACATCAATAAAAGCGAGTGAAGAACTTAAACATACGACGCTGAAAAATACTTTTAATCGCGAGCAGTTAGCAAAATTCTGGCTTTCAGTTGCTGACACTTATCCCTGCTTGTCTGACGAAGCGACGAAAGTCCTCCTACTCTTCACTACCTCACTTGAAGTGGAAATTTCTGCCATGGTTTCTATTAAGACTAAAAACGGAAATAAATTGGACGTATCAAATTCACCGCGATTAAAAGTGACCAAAATTAAGGTCAACGCGATTATATTTGGACGTTTTTCTTAATTGAACAGTCTTTCGTATGGTTATTATATGAATTGGGAAAACGTGAGGCAGGTCGTGGGTCACAATTTTTGGTGGGTCGCGGTCCTGTCAACTTTGGGAACCACTGATTTGGTGGGTTCCTCTCGCCGCCTGACGCAAATTGCTTTCGCTTTATTTATGAAGACCGATTCGATTTACCTGCTTGGGCCGGCGGTGTAAAACTACTTACCTTCTGCGTTGCTTAGTTAAGAACAAAATAATTCATCCGTATATTTAGTCATTCTACCGACTATAACTAAAGTGAAATAAATATAGATGTAGAAGTTGAGAAACTAACGTTTTTGAGCCTGATTTATTTGTATCATATTGTAACGAGCTGTTCGTTGACATTTGACAGTTCCATAGAAAAGTGTTACATGCGCAGAACGGCAGGCCGGTATGCCCAGTGGTTGAAATAAGAACTAACATGATTTATAAATAGCGAAGAAATGGAAGGGTTCTTACCCGAGTAGAAAAACAAAAGAGAGCTGTTCTTTTGTGTTTGAATAAAAAAAATAACAGTAGATTGCGTTGCGAGCGATTGTAAAATGTGAGAGATAATGTACAAGCGATAATAAAAGATTTATTTTACGAGTTGTGCCATTTCATTTTTCGAGCGAGCCACGCCACGTAACAATATTTATAAAATAAGTGTTGGCATAAGCATTACAATAACGAGCTCTTTACTGTTTCATTACACAGGGTTATTTGGAAAACATTAATAACCTCGCGGGGCTATATTCCTGCCTTGATTACGAGTCGAAAATGTTCAAGCAACCATGCCCTAATAATATCAATAGTTATGGAGATATGCGATATCAAAGTTTGCATTATTTTTAAAAATTTATTAACTAATATTAATATTATATAATATTAATAATAATTAATTAATTAACTAATATTAATTAATATTAGATTTATTAACTAATATTTATCATAACTATTGATATCAGGTCGTGGTTGCTTGAACATTTTCGACTTACAATCGAGGCAGGAATATAGTCCTGCGAGGTTATTAATGTTTTCCACATAACCCTGTATAAGCGCCGCAAAGTTCATAATAATACCTACCACTGAAGACCAGTTATTAATATATTAACAATAAAGGTTTCCGTGGTTGGGCAACGTCGGGGGAACAATACCAGAAGTCAAATCAACAAGTTCTGAACAACAGACCAAAAGAACATAGGAGCTAGGTGAAGACTAAGGTAGAGTGGAGCGTGGATCTCTCCCTTCGCAATTCGCAACAGTGCGTCAAAAACGCTGCTTAAAAAGATTTTTCAAAAAGAGAGAAGGGCGCTAATTAAACCATCCGTTTTTTTATAATGTAACAAGCCATAACCCGACAAAAATGACATACTCTTATTATATTTTTTGGCCACCAATTAAGGCTGTGAGAACAGCGCTATCTAGAGTGTTGAAAACGTTAGTTATGGACATTATTAAATAGGGAATTGTGCTTTTTGCTTGTTATGCCTCACTATTACGTTACATCTCGATATTATTTGAGTCATCTGGTAGCGTTAGTGATGGACTTGTTAAGGAGAGAATTATATTTTTTTGTACCTCATTTTTACCATCGGGTAACGGGTAGCGTTAGTGACGGACTTTGTTGCACAGAGAATTATTGAATAATATCAATGACATATGTGAATGATTTCTCGTTAGTTTTAATTGTCATTAAACCGAAATATTAAAAAAGTCTAAGTCAGAGTGTTTCATTAAAAAGCATATCGGTAGGAGTCAAATGTTTTCATTATTATTTGTGTATTATTGGGGATTACCACGAAATAATTTAAAATCTAAATTAGATAAAATAGATCTAAAGTCCCCGAGATTTTTAAACTTGCGCTGTGATCTATGAAATTCTCCGTACCTCCGGGCCAAACATATAATTCTCAAAAGTACCGCTTGGTTTGAGACGTAAAACAATTTTCAGAACGAATATGAGAACAATATCGATTTGTACATTTTTTGTTATTCATAAAAATACGTCGCGTGCCATGGCGACGGGGCAAAGTGTACATTGATCGATACACGCCATCAGACCACTGTCGATGTATACATTGATCGATACACGCGATCAGACCACTGTCGATGTGTACATTGATCGATACACGCGATCAGACCACTGTCGATGTGTACATTGATCGATACATGCCACCAGACCACTGTCGATGTGTACAGATGCGCTAAATTGTTGAGCTGTTGAGTTTCGCGGATAAAACATGCAAATAAAGGAGTTTGTATAACATAACGTTGGGTATATTTTGGATCATAAATATTGGTATCGGGCCAATTGGCCACTCCGCCGGTGGACGCTCACGATGTACAGAATGCCTATTTTTGAAGCTAAATTTGCCCAATATTTAGCCCCCGGTCAGAGTAGGGCGAAGCGAAATGTGCCACGTTATGGGACACTCCGTTATACATAAGTAAAGCGGACTGTGTGTGGCGCGGGAATATTACATGCAGGTCTAGGAATCTGCATTACTCGGGACTGAGACAGAGGAGGAATAACTTAGTTCAACAAGGAAGGAATGTTTGTTCATTCGCATTGAATTTATGTATACGGCAGGTACTAAACCAGGTGTAAACGTGATATGTAGTGAATTTGTTTTATAGTTGGTTGTTAGTAAAATAAAAACTGCGAAACGTACGGTTAATAGCGGATTTGCTTCGTGCTGATGCTTCCAGCAGATTCTGGTAGAGCTTCCGGCCGTTCGTAGAAGAATCTCTATCAGGCGGCTTGCCTAGGCGTGCTCTTCCAGGTCAGTCCACTACTAGGGTCAGAACCGAAGCCCCGAGCTGTGAGTCAATTTTTAGTTGTGGCCCTTCAAGAATGTGTTGTGTACACGACAATAGTGTGCGTGAACAATATCTATGCTAGAAAGAGATAAAGTTACACGACCGCTTCACGCTAGAGAGTATTGTAGTAAAACACTTGACGCATGACGTCGGTTATGCACACCGCGCGCAGTGCGTTGTCGTTTTAAGTTTTGACGTAAAATTGACAAATTGTTAGTAGTATTTATTAAGCCATTTCTAAACAAATTTATTTTCTTCACCTATTAGTTTCCGCCGATGAAGGGTGTCTTCAGCCATTTTTATTTTTATTAAGATGCGATTTATATTATTTCATTTCCTATTCATAAAATAATTAAAAAAAATATATATAGTAGTTAAGACAAATTATAGACGTCTCTAGAGACGAAGCTATTTATTTGGGTGACATGTATGGAAGTCTTTATAGGATGGCCTCAGGGTTTACGGCCTGTAATAGCTGGCTTAACACAATGCAACGTACACCTATCCCACTTCTACCCGAAGACTCGCTATATTTATATTACTTATCAATTACACCTGACGAGAGGAACTGTGATAAAATAACTAAACGTCTTTAGCACAAAGTTAAGTTTACTGTAAATCATAATGTTCACTACTTCATTTCATATAATTCAGTCTAATTTTACTTTAGTCAGTAAGTGTGTGAATAACGTGGTAAAGTTTAAATTGGAATGGATACATCGGGAGTTTTGGTTAGACGATAATATGCACCAGCCGTTGCATCTAGGAGTCGCCGCGTGTCCGCGCCGGCAGCGCAGCGGTGCGGCACGGAGCGGCACTGCAGTTGCTAAATGCAGAACAGATGCACCGCAATGATGGTTCGCCATGCATTGCGCAGATTAGCCGCACCAGTGGTTCCCAATCTTTTCCAAGTTGCGCTATTAAAATTATCTCACCACACCGAAGAATGCTTACGTACCTATTACTTTCTTTCTTATTTCAGCTGAAAAAATATACAGATGGACTTTTTACTAATAAGAGATTTTTAATTTCATACAGGGTATCGACGTCAAGCCAAAATCGGGTGATAGGCAAGTCTTAATAGTTATCAGAAAAATATTTAAAAAAAATCTAAATCATGTGTTTTAAAAATTATAAGCATTTAAAAAAAAATCAAAAATGTCTACACCCTGTGACGGTCTTTTCACTCCTGTTGCTACAAATCTTTATTTTTCTTTATTTTTTTATTATTATGTAATTCTGAATAATGCTTCTGTAAACTTTTGTCCAAAATTCAAAGCCAACTGTTCCAGCTTGGAAGAAAATGTCACTTTTTGACCAAACCAAGTATTCAAAATCAATACTTTGCCCAGTTTTAACTGACTGTTTTTGAATTTTTTTAAATATTTTTATGTTAACTATTATGACTTGACCATCACCCGATTTCGACTTGACGTCGAGATACGGGACACCTGTATAATTGGCACCTTATACTGAGACGCTGTAATTAGGTAATATAAAACAATATATACAAATTTTATAATAACAATAATGATTTAACCCGATTTCACAACTTTGTTTTGATAATTCTTGATTAAGTTACATTTCAAGGTAATTATTATGATTTCTCACTCAAAACTTATTTTATGCTTCAGTTCTTTGTTCTTAGAGACTTCGTTCTTCATGCTTATTATGCTTGGCTTAATATTTCTGTATTGTATATATATTTAATTTAATTTTTACTTTACATTTCACTTATGTTCCTGGACACTCGTATTTTACTTATTATTTATGCGTTTACTTTATGTTTTGTTTCTATATTCCTGGATACTCCCGTTTTTTTACGTATTGTCCAAGGCTTCTTTACTATACTAAATTTGCATTTTATTGAATTTCATAGTTATACATTTTTACGCAATGAGCTTGATTTGACTGTTATAAAATATTTTCTCAGCATTCTTCAAAATGCTCTATAATACGTAATATTTTATTGAAGAAAAATCCAATTCCTTTTTATGTTTGCGTATTCAAAGCCATTAAAATACTCGTATTGATTTTAATTTTGAAATATATTCAAATAACAATATGTTCGCAATTACATTTAATTTCATTTTAAATTAAATTTACTAATATGATTGGCATCTGGAGCATATTCCATTCAGATTTGCGAGCAAAGAAACTATTTATGTGCGAGTATACCTACAGGGTTATTTGGAAAACGTCAATAACCTCGCAGGACTATATTTCTTGATTATGAGTCGAAAATGATTAAGCTATCATGACCTAATACCAATAGTTACGAAGATATGCGACATCAAAGTTTGCATTTTTTCTCAATATTTCTGACTTATTTTTTGGAAAACGTTGAACTATCATTCCAGTAACTTATATCGAATATGAAAAATTGATGACTCATAATCAAGGCAGGATTATAGAATTGCGAGGTTATCGATGTTTTCCAAATACCCTGTATATGTAGGTACAACGATGTTCATGTTACAGAAGTTCTCAGCCAACGATGTTTGTGCGTTTTCAATATTATTTTGGAGCGGAAGGACCGGTTCTTGTCAAGTGCCTGAGTTGTGGATCTATAGAAGATTGCTCAAAATAAGATTGATCAATACAGATGCGAATGAAGATTTTATGGTTCGGATGAATAAGGGGCAATTTGTATTTAAAACCACTTTATAAACAGGGCCAGATGTAACTGGACAAACACCCACCTTCTCCCCAACCTTTTCATAGTGCACGCTCTACCAAACTCTTGCATCTATGACTTTGACCCAATATTGCTTAATTTTGTCATTATTAACTGCTTGATTGTTTGGACCTGTGGGGGGGACATTTGTGTGTACGTGACAGCACGTAGAACATAGCGAGACATAGCGCCCTCCTGATGAGGGAGTAAGCAGTTCATCTACCTGGATACGGAGGAAAATAATCTGAGAGCGTGATTCCTTTCATTACCCATTGACCTCCATAAACCTTTTCCATTAATCTCCATTTCCCGATAACTTCTCCATTCCACAATCCGTGTTTAAACAACCAATATCTCAGTTAGCGATAAAACGAATACTACTTTCACGAATGCGAATATCAAGCAATATTATTCGGCGAATACAAATGCGAATAATTCAACAAGGTAATAAAATAATACACCACTGTTATTTTTTTACTAAGAGAGAGAAAAGCACAACATTTCCTTTATCCGTTTGTACCTTCCCAACGGTCGAAAATATGTATCACTTTTTTCACGCTTTCACGCGAGAGGTCATGTTATTAGATTTAATTTGAAATTATTTTATAAGAGTTAACACTTTTACACACAACGGAAATAAAATGGAACGAACAATGCGTTTTACAAAATAAAAACTACATGAAATGAGCACCTAACCTTATTAATAACCCAACGAAATTAGATGAAAGAACTCAGCGAAACAATTGAGCGAAATGAATAGCGAAACAATTGAGAACTCGACAACTCCATTCATTCAATGTTAGGGGAATCCCCGATAATAGAGTTACTAGGTGTGTTCGGATAGACGGTCCACAGCCAAACCGTAATTTGCGTTGCGTACAGTTTAAATAGTTTGTTTCTAATGTTCGTGATGATATTCGGCGAATACGAATATTCGGTAAATATCTTCTATTCGGCGAATACGAATATTCATATCACTAGTCTCAGTATCAGAGCTTGCATCTTATAATAAACATAATGGGTGAAGAATAATAACCTGAGGAAATGGTTTAGCCAGTCTGTAGAGTGTTTCCGGGCAGCGATTAGCAGATTGATGATAGCCAACGCTTGGTGAACGGGTTAGAAGAAGTAGGTTGCTTAAGGCGATCGTCCAGCAGATTGAGCAAATTTCACAATTCATATCTTCTCTTGCGTTTTTTATCAGATTTTTGTTTTGAAATATCTCATTTTAAAATTTATTCATCAGGTTACGTACATTTTAAATACGGATATCTTATTAAAATAACACAAACTAAATTATATAATTGATTAATAAATTACCAAACCTTCGATGTTTTAAAAATGAAGAAAATTGCTCCACTTTGTGGCCCTTTTATGACTGAATGAGATTTTTTATTTAATAATATTACAAAGAAAACGCTTATCTTTCAGTTGGTCAATGTTCTTGTGACGATTAATGAAACGGTTTTTATTGCAAACAACGTATTTAGCTTGTATTTACTTATATATGAAAATTATTTTTATTTATTTATTTCTTAACTAACTAACTAACTAACTAACCTTCACGCCGTTTCCCTGCAGGGGTAGGCAGAGAGGATTGAACGCCACACTCTTCTATCCTGGCACACCACTTTTGCATCGGCCACATTCATACGTCTTCTCATACACGTTCTACGATTGTTGCGGCTTTTAACAGGGCCATCCTCAAATACTTGTAGTACCTGATCGTGCCAGGTCTTTCGCGGACGCCCTCTATTCCTGTTGCCTTCAACATTCGCCTCATATATTTTCTTAACCATCCTTTCCTCGTTCATACGTTCCACATGACCAAACCATCTCAGCACTCCTTTCTTTATTCTATCTACCACACTACAGCCAGCATTGCATTCACTTCTAATTTGTTCATTCCTCACTCTATCGACCAAAGATTTTCCACACAAGCGTCTTAGTGACCGCATTTCAACCGCATTCAGTCTACTTTCATTCCTCTTTTGCCAATTCCAGGCTTCACTTCCATACATAAGGGTTGGCACTAGAACGCCATTATGTACCGGCTAGTCTTGCTTCTTTTGACAGATTCTTATTGGCCATAATTGCATTTAGTGCACCATTAACTTTGTTTCCCGCAGTTACTCTCCTTTCGATATCATTCTCAGCCTTGCCGTCTCTACTAAACATACTTCCCAAATACACAAACTCGTTCACTTGTTCTAAGCATTCGTTGTTTATAATTACATCACACTTAGTCACTCTTTCGTCTCTCTCGAATACCATCACTTTCGATTTGCTGACATTTATCAAAAGTTCACTCTGCATGCATACATCGGACATCCTGGATACCAAGCACTGCAGATCAGCTTCACTGTTAGCCACTAATACTGCATCGTCTGCGTATAGCAGACAGGATATGGTGAGTCCGTCCATTTTCGCTCCAACTTCTAGATCCTTCAGTTCTTTCATACAATTATCCATATACAGGTTGAAAAGCCATGGTGACATTACGCATCCCTGTTTGACACCTTTTGTAATATCAAACCATGATGTGAATGTCCCATTAATTCTCACGCAAGCACTACTTCCTTCGTACAAGGATGCAATTGCCTGTATGAGTTTACTCTTCACCCCATATTCAGACAAAACCTTCCATAACTTTCGTCTTATCACTCTGTCATACGCTTTTTGGAGATCCACAAAGGCACAAAAAAGTTTTTGGTTCTTTGCCAAAAACTTTTCGGTCATCTGGCGCAGTGAGAAAATCTGGTCCATGCATCCTCTTCCACTCATGAAGGCTCCTTGTACATCCCACACTTTTTCTTTCGTTGTCAACCTCACTCTTTCTATCAAAATTCTCGCATACAGTTTGCCAACAGAGCTCAATAGGCTAATGGCCCGATAGTTCGCGCAGTCCATTCGCGACCCTTTTCCTTTGTATAGAGGCATGATAACAGCTCTTCTCCAATCCTTAGGAGTGTAGCTGCCCTCTAAACATTGGTTGAAGAGTCTATGAAGCCACGTGAGTATTACTGGACCACCACCCTTAATGTACTCGGCAGCAACATTGTCATACCCCACAGCCTTGCCATTCTTCATGTGCTTCAATGCTCTTTTAATTTCTTCCACAGTTATTTCATTCACACTGTCGTCACTATTCATAAATCCGTTGGACGCCTCAAAGGAGTCCTCACTCACATTCCCATTACTCTCATACATTTCTTCAAAAAATTCCTTCCATCTATCTTTTATTTCATTCTCGTTTCTAAGCATCTTTCCATTCTTTGACATAATTTATTTCTTAAGTTAATTAATATGACAATTTGTATATTAACTAGTATTTAACACTTTCTTAAATCTATTCCTAATATACTATCCATAATAACCTACGTATTTACTTTTACATCTAATCTAATCCATGGTACAATCTATAATAATCTTATGCTCTACAATTCTATACTATTTTACAATAATTATAGCATTTGTTTTTAAATTCATTCATCTTAATTATATTCTTCATGTTTTCTGTCATCTTATCATATACTTTTACACCTCTGTACATTAGACAATTCTGTGTATATACTTTTTTCTTATATGGTAATCTTAATCTATTCATATTTCTGGTGTTATTTGTATGTACATCACTATTTACAATAATTTTGTTCAAAAAATATTTTAGCAATTTGTTATTGAATTTTTTTTTGTATAAATATGAGAACATTACAAATAAGTCTTTTTTTAATTTCTATTTAATTGAGTGCTTTTCTCATTTCTTTAATTCTGGTGTATTTTGTTTTTTTTAATATGATTCTCATTGCCCTGTTTTGCATCACTGTAGTTTCTTGATGTTTCCTTCATTGGCCAAATACAAGACTGTAGCACAATAATTGATGTGAGGAGTTATTATAGTTTTCTATATTAACTCTGCACTATTTGTATTCAATTTTTTTCTCAATCTTTCAAGGATTTTTAGTTTTGATATCTTTTTAGAACATATTCAAAATTTGCTGCCAAAGTTAATTTAAAATTTAAAATTATACCTAAACATTTTTTTCAACCTTTACAATGAGTCAATGTTTAAATTTTTCACTATATTTGGTGTTTTTTTTTTTTTTTTTTTTTTTTTTTTTTTTTTTTGCCTATTTCCATGTTTAAGTTTATTTATTTTTAACCAGACTGATATACTACTTAAGTCTTCGTTTAGTTTATCTATTGCGTCTGTGTAATCCTCTTATAATTATTTTAATAACGAAGCTTTAAATAGTGTATAGTTTCACAATGTGGGCATAAAAGCAAAGCCAGCAATATTCAAAAAAATAATGCAGTCATCGAGGATTACTAATTAATAATGTACTGAATTCGAGATTATATATTAAACATGCTTTTGGAAGGAATAGGATAAATAAAATGTAGAATTCAGAACATTTTAAATTAGCAATTATCGGTGACAGCATTCGAAACATTTTATTGATGTTTTGGATATTGCTGTCTTTGCTTTTATACCCCACAAGTATGGATCGAGGGCGTGTTCCCAAATTGGCTCAGTTGGTTCCATACGTAATACATAGCACGCTCACTCACAATTTGGAGGAAGTAATCAAATAGTGCATTATGCTTAATGATTTGACATTGCCATGGAGCGTTCACAACCACGTTGACTGATCGCGGTGGGGGGAGGGGTCCGACAAAATGGTGCACTGGTCTACGTGAGGGCAGAGAGGGGTCGGAGCCGAGCTACGTAATTCTTTATTTATATTATTACACAAAATGTCTTTATTATATA
>JADDOH010013000.1:0-16157 GCA_016648135.1 Agrypnia vestita
TATACTGGCGATTGAATACACGGATTTCTATATGATTTGTATTGTTTGGAAATAATTGGGATCGGAGTATTTATGGGGTAATTAATATCACGATTGATTGTATGATATTGGTTCAATTTGTACGAGAATTTCTTCCAAACGGATGTATCTTTATGCAAAGGGATTTTTATGCTATCTATACTAACAATTGAATACACGTATTTCTATATGAAGTGCCTAGTAGCATTATGATAATTATTGTATTACATAAGTAGTGCGCAATCCGGTCTTCAGCTAAGGATCACATTTATATTGTCTATTATGATTTATTATTTTCACTGTCGAAATGTATTATTTTGGGAATGTTTGAGATCGGAGTAATTATGTGTAATTAATATCATGATTGATTGTGTGATATTGGTTCAAATCGAACGAGGATTTCTTCCTGTTATTACCGCCACCTAGCGGGAATCAAGAAAGGGTTTGAGCCTTCGCTAAGGATTGGTCGATAGTAAGCGGCAGTACGTGGCGCGTTTCATTTGAGTGTAATAAGTTTGATTTAAAATTACTTTATGTCTTGATTTACAAAGGAAATTTAAGTTCATTTTTTCTTATAAACCGGCCCATATATGAAATTGTCAATTGTATTTTGGAAGTATACGTTACTGACACCTGATGGAAAATTTAGGAAACATTTTGAGTCTCCGCTAACGAGAATAGCAATAGGGGGCACAATATATATATATTCTCTTAGTAACGAATAATTAAAATTGGACTTCTTTGGGTTTTATATATTCCTTTGTTTCGCTTCATTGCAACGCTAATTGAAATTGTTTTATCTTCATTAATATATATATTATGTTATATTATACGTTGATACGGCATATTTATAGACGGAGTAAACATAAACATCAGCTTATTTGACTACAGAGAGGAAGAGTTTGTTCACAAAGGGCATTAGATATTATCAATTTCGTATGCGATCCCAAGATGTTAGAAATATTTTAGTTAATATAATTTCTTTGAATATTTGCTGCGGAAAAATATTTTATAAGAAGTTCATAACTACTTGTCAACGGACGATCTTATAAACATAGTGTATATTGCACAATATATTGAAATCAAAAATCTACGTATTTCCTAGGTGGCGGAACTCAAACATACCTGTAATTATAATTACCTTTCGATATATTGCTACGCCTTTTAATCGGTTAACCCAGCTTGGGCGAAGTGGGAAGATTAGGTCCCACACGTCAGGGCTAATAATGGGCTTCTTTTGCTTTTATTGTTTTCTGTATTCGTGATTATTTATTAGGTGGAAACGTGAGAAGATGTTTTATTTTATTCATTCAATAAACATAATAGTCACATTGTTTTATTCATTCAATATTAGATATTTGAAATGTTTCTACAACATTTTCCGTTATTGTGGGCAGTTCGCGGTTTGATCAGGGGTAGTTAACCTTCGGTCTTCCGTAACCGTGATAGTTTTCATATGACATTGTTTTATTCATTCAATATTAGATATTTGAAATGTTTTCTAGAACATTATTCAATATTGTGGGCAGTTCGCGGTGTGTTCAGGGGTAGTTAACCTTCGGTCTTCCGTGATCACGTTATTTACTAATATGACAGATTGTTTTGTTTTGTTCGTTTAATATAAGTAATATCATATTTTTATGAGTTACCGTAATTATTTATCTATATGATTTTATTATTGAGAGTGATGCAACGAATACTACTTTCATGAATACGAATATCAGGCCTACTATTCGGTGAATACGAATGCGAATATTTCCACCAAGGTGGGGGAACTTGAACATAATTGTAAATATAATAACCTTGATGCAACGAATACTACCTTCATGAATACGAATATCAGGCCTACTATTCGGTGAATACGAATGCGAATATTTCCACCAAGGTGGGGGAACTTGAACATACTTGTAAATATAATAACCTTGATGCAACGAAGACTACCTTCATGAATACGAATATCAGGCCTACTATTCGGTGAATACGAATGCGAATATTTCCACCATTGTGGGGGAACTTGAACATACTTTTAAATATAATAACCTTGATGCAACGAATACTACCTTCATGAATACGAATATCAGGCCTACTATTCGGTGAATACGAATGCGAATATTTCCACCAAGGTGGGGGAGAACGCAAGCATACTTGTAATTGTATTGTTTATGTCTGCTTGTGATATCACTGTACGGCGTAGATGAACTAGTTTGAAGGGGTTTATGTCCTGTATGTGCTCGGCGTAGAGGGAATAGTTTTCTTGTTTCTAGGATCTAATACAGTTTTACAGGTGCTGATATTGAAATATATATATATATACAAGGAAAACACTATTTTGGGAATCACTAACTGGATGACAGATATTGCAGCACACATACACACAAGGAGGACGTTATGTTAAATACATGACTGGAAAGTTGTTATTGGAATACACAGGCGCCACTAGAAGATATGGGCAGTTTGCAGAGAACTTCAACTTCTGTCAGTTAAGGACCTTTTACTATTACTATTCTTTCGCCTTTTTGCATAACCGTGGATGAACTAGATTGAAGGGGTTTATGTTCTGTATGTGCTCGGCGTAGAGGGAATAGTTTTCTTGTTTCTAGGATCTAATACAGTTTTACAGGCGCTGATATTAAAATATATATACAGGGAAATGAAGGGCTACACAGGCGCTGGTAATTGCTCAATTTTGGAGAGTTATATTACTTCGGATCAGGATGCCATCTCAGAAGCAGACCAACTACAGAACTAAGATAAGAACCTTTGATATTATTTATTCCTGATGTTTTCTTATGTGTATCAAATGGAATGTTCGTGCTATATAATTTGTCATTGTCTCATGGTCACTATTCATTTCATTACGTGGGTTCAGAGTTCGACGGTAACGGACGCGGAAACAAATTAGTACTGATGTCGGGACGTAACGTCGGGATTATATCTTAATTATCTTTAGGATAGAAGCGAGGTCATCATACGTGCATTCTGCATTTCAAACGTTTTACTAACATATATAAATACATATTATTGCGTTTTACAAATTGAATATGATCGCGGGAAATAGGCATTCCGTCCGGTTATGCAATGTTAACTTCCAACGTAGCATAATGAGATCTTATTACCGGTGCTAGACTCTCGAGGTTAGTCACGTGATTGTTGTATAAATGGAATAGTGAAGGGGATTGAAGAATGAGATACACTCGCGATACAGGTAGTTGTATGTAACTGGGATCAAATGACGGGGTGCGTGTTCTCGGTCCAGGGGATGAACGGGACTGCGGAGACACTCTGGGTGGGTCTAAGTAGAATTGCGCAAAGCCTCCACACAGTTAAAATGTGTTCAGTCAAGCAAAGGTGAAGCATTTCGAATCGGACCAGAGCGTCGTGCCTCAAACACAGCCGGAGGGAAGAAGCCCCTACGTTCTTTCACTCCCTTGGCCCGACGAGCTCGAATTCCGGATATGAATGTTCATGAATGTCAGCTAAAAGACTCAGGTAGCCGTACCTCAATCGAAACCTTCGTTCGGGACCTCATCAATGTACGAGACAGGGCGTTCCGCATGGACGAGCAACTATGAGAAGCAAATGAAGGGGATTGAAGAAAGAGATACACTCGCGATACAGATAGTTGTATGTAACTGGGATCAAATGACGGGGTGCGTGTTCTCGGTCCAGGGGATGAACGGGACTGCGGAGACACTCTGGGTGGGTCTAAGTAGAATTGCGCAAAGCCTCCACACAGTTAAAATGTGTTCAGTCAAGCAAAGGTGAAGCATTTCGAATCGGACCAGAGCGTCGTGCCTCAAACACAGCCGGAGGGAAGAAGCCCCTACGTTCTTTCACTCCCTTGGCCCGACGAGCTCGAATTCCGGATATGAATGTTCATGAATGTCAGCTAAAAGACTCAGGTAGCCGTACCTCAATCGAAACCTTCGTTCGGGACCTCATCAACGTACGAGACAGGGCGTTCCGCATGGACGAGCAACTATGAGAAGCAAATGAAGGGGATTGAAGAAAGAGATACACTCGCGATACAGATAGTTGTATGTAACTGGGATCAAATGACGGGGTGCGTGTTCTCGATCCAGGGGATGAACGGGACTGCGGGGACACTCTGGGTGGGTCTAAGTAGAATTGCGCAAAGCCTCCACACAGTTAAAATGTGTTCAGTCAAGCAAAGGTGAAGCATTTCGAATCGGACCAGAGCGTCGTGCCTCAAACACAGCCGGAGGGAAGAAGCCCCTACGTTCTTTCACTCCCCTTGGCTCGACGAGCTCGGGCTCTGGTTATGAATGTATGTGAATGTAATAACTCCGTACTCAAGGACGAGATAGGACGTTCCTCATGAACGAGAAATTATAAGATGCAGGTAGCAGTTCGACAGTCAATACTTATGCTCGGGGCCGCTTTAATGAACGAGATCTGTTAGCAGTTTAACAATCAATTTTTATGATCGGGACCGCATTCAGGCGCGCGATGGCATTACTAACACCATCATTCTCATCATTCACCACCTTTTCTAACTTGCTGTATACAGAGACCTTCGGGGTTCTCTCTTCCCGGCCAGCGAGAAACATATCAGGAACTACACAATCAACTGTAATAATCATGCTGTTTTACCATCATTTAATATCTCTAGTCAATAAGACTACACCGTGGGATCAATCACATCAACTATATTTGGCGATGCTAACATGGCTCTGACTGACGCGCTCAAGGGAGAGTCTTTTCCAGTCACCCAGTTAGTTCATTCAGCCCTTTAATCAGCAGTAAACATCATAATAATCCGGCTCATGTAGCCGCAACGTGGGATCCTCATCATATACACCAGTCAATTTGACTGCCCCGCGGGATAATATACAAACCTTAATATCAGACGCGGGATTTCTTCCTGATATGTTTGTCGCCGGGAAGCGAGGACTTCGGGGGATTCCAGCAGGAGCAATAGAGTCTCGGCTTGATCTTGGTCTGCAGCTTAGTGTGGGAGGTTATGTCTAAACAGGAGTTAACCACCGGATGCGGCGATGCTCTGGGGCCGCATCCCCCTCCCCCCTACAGGGGGGGGGGGGCATCTAGAATCCACGTTTGAACAGAAGTGGTTAGACACTTCTTAAATTTCACTTACAAATCTGTATCTTCCATTCCCTTAGAATCTCGGGCTGCGATAATGTCAGACAAAGCTTGCCCTGAGCCTCTGTTGCGCCTAGTTGTTGTGAATATATATATGTTTGTCTTCCCCTACTATGTACTATGAACAGATTGAGCAGATTGGACAACGTGAGACGCGCTATCGGTAGGTTTCTTACTTGTGTTTTGAATATAACGTATGCTATTATATCTTGTAAATCTGTCATAAATGGGTGCCGCATGTGGTTGTGCTGACACTGTTCTAAGCTGCTATTATGAGATGTTGATAATCAATGCGGGCGGAATCTTTAGCGTATGCCGTTAACTTGGCAACGATTGTATTGTTTTATATTACAGTATTTTAACCCCGATGGTATTATAGTTATGGCGGTTCAATGTAAGGGAGTTTTGCTACTAGCGTTTATTCCTAGGCTACGCCGCATATAATTGGCTTTTAGGCCGACTCCGGACGTGGACGATATCGGCTATCTCTCATATAGGCGAAACTGTAGAATTCTAGAGCGGTTTCTAGAAGGACGAGTACGGATTAGTTACGTGCGTTTGTTATTTCCATAGTTAGGTAAGAATTCGATCTATATTAGTCTAGTCGCGTTAATAAGAATACGAATCTCACCACATATCAAAAGAATTTTGGATAGCTACGGACACAACGGAGGGGGAATTTTCCTAGCCACTAGATAGATCACGACTGGCCAATTTTGAAAATATAAATTCTTAACAAAAAAATAAATAAAATATTAGCTTTCATGTAAATGTACTTCCGAAGTTCTAAGTTCGACTTAAGTTTTATCTAGAAGCTTAAAGCATAAAGTGTGTGCTTAAAAGTCACAAAAGTCGTAATAAAGCTTAATTCGGTAGCTTAAAGTCTCAAGCTTTGGGTTTTTCGTAAAACTTATATTATTAAACTTTATAGTTAGGTATTTAGCTTAGGTGTACAGGTAGGTACGTTACAGTGGTCCCGTTAGACCAGGAGATATGTTTCAAGAGTGAGATTCGTATTCATTTTATTAGATTAATTAATAGTGTAAAAAGAAAAAAAAATATAGTTTTAATTATAATGGCATTTTTCTTTCCACGCTTAAGCATGTCTTTACGCGCGCTCTATCAAAAATCATTTAGTGTTCGCACGGTCTATATAAATCACGTATTAATTCAAAAACAAGAGAGTTAAAATATCTATTTAAAGTCTTGTAGTGGCCAAGCGGTAATGGCTTACGCGGTCTAGTTGGAATCGCGCTCGGCCGAGTATATAATAAACCGGTTCTTAATAGTAGCGGCGATAGGCATTTGACCTTGATATTGATGATATTGAGTATACACGCGCCATATACATTTTATAGATATAAGTGATAGCTACCATGGGTAATTAAGCAATCTTTTAAAGAAGCGGTGTGTTAGGAAATATTTCCTTTTAAATGTTGAAAGTATATAACGTGAAGGTTAATAATTCTAGAACATCTTGTATGCCTTGAAGAAAAAAGAAGTTTACTATAATTTTAAGTACTTTGAAAAATCTTCTGACGGGATAGTAGTGACATCTGTGCGAGTTTCACTTCAGGGATTTTTATATTATATGCGCGCGGTTGTAGTTCGGGACAGATAAAATCTTTTTTGGACATGTTACATTTCGAAAGTTGGATTCCTTTCCGGTTTAGAACTAGTTCCAAATAATGTTTGACACGGTATAGAGAGATCGGTTCCGGCTCCTTCGTCGCCTCTAGTTTTACAGGCGGTTATGATTTGAATCACTTCGTTCTCCTTCGTTATACCTATCTGTGGCATGTTTGATCATTTTCAATTTCAACTTCAACTTCGGCTGAACTTCAATTTAAAATTACGATTTACGATTTACGATTTACGATCTACAATTTACAATCTTGGTTATTTCATGATGTATATTACGGACTTATATTCGATGCATGCATGAGGTGAAGTTGTGACCACATGTATGCATGTACACATGTACATGTGTGTGTGTTTGTATGTATGTATTTGTCACCCTACTTCGTTTTCTTTTGCCTCGCTAAAAATCTTTGTTTCTTTAGGGAGTAGTAACATTAGCCATGCTTTCGAAACGGTATCGTCAAGCGTCTTTTACAATTCCTAGATTAGTGACTACATAAGAATTATAAGCAGGACGTTTAGGGAAGGCGGTAAAAGGTTTAGACCTGGAGTAGAGTTATGATATATATGTCTATTGAGGTTGATGATATCGGGATGTACTTCATATAAGAACCGTTTCTTCAACGCTTACGTATCGGGTCAAGTACATTGAATTATTTTGCAAATAATCGGAATTCGGATAATCCTGTCGACGTGGTGAAAGGCGAAGCGTTATATCTGCAGGACGGTTATGTGAGCTGGCTTTGGACTTACATATTTTATGGCAGATAGCGGATGTTCGGTTGGTTATGGGAATAGAGTCTTATAGACAGGGGGAAGGGCGTTAGGTTCGTACAAGTGTAGTGCCAGCAGTTTTAGTATTTTATCAACAGAGAGGGGAGATGCGGGTGCGTGTTCACTATGGGAACAATAGTGTAATGTAGATTCAAATTGTCGATTACTTTTTCAACAAGTAGGTACGTGGCGCGCTTCTTTAATGGATGTGCATCGTCTTTAGATATCTCCTTTGAGAGTTAGTCGTGTAGTTAGTTGAGAACAATCATAATAGGAATATACCTTTTGTTGATACGCGATCTGCAGTTATTATAGGGGGATACGATTTTACAAACTAATCTTTGGAAGATTTTGGATGCGTGCCACATATAGCTTTGGGGAAGGGGGTAATAGCGAAGCATCATCATCATTTTAAGTACCCGTGTACAAGGGGATATTGAGATCAATGTGTGGTTCTATATACTAGGAATCCGGTTGTTTGGCTCACCCGAATAAGATGAACATCAAAATCATAGTTTAACACAATTCTGGAATTTTAAAAACTTATCGCGGTTCGCGTTCGAATTTGTTTGTATAGTGTCCTTGTCGTCGTGTATATTCGGGTATTGGTGCTAGTCAGAAGGTGTTAGGGGAAGTATACGCCGGGGGAAGTGCTACAATGTAACGAGCTGGTGAGCACTAGGGATGTACCATCTATAAAGGGGAACGGGGAGTGACGGAGCGGGGGAAGTGGTGTCTCTTTTGATCTGTTGAAAGCGGAATGGGGTCGAGTGATTGACAGGCACAACGATGGGACGTTCGATTGATAATGGGAATTCGGATCTTCCCAATCAGTTGAATAAAATAGATGCAGTCACCTTTTCTTTCGATTTCTCATATTTATGTTAACCGAGCACTTTAGAAAAAAAAAAAAAACAGTTGTAGTTGGGAACAAGGCGTCTTCATCACTGCGCGAACACGTGCGTTTGGGATCGTCGGGATTGCTAAACTACTTCTTTATTATGGGGAGTAGATTATTGTCTTAAGGGGTGCTATTTTAATAATTTGCGGCGAACGCGTTTTGAGAGAGGAAGTGTGGATAAAACGGACCAATTTTGGATGGGGGAAGGGTGTACAATGGTATAACGTGTTGTTGAACACTTACATGGGGACGAAATTCTAACATGAAATCAAATTCTTTCAGAACGGGGGAAGCATAGCTATAAGCAGGATTGCTTATACAATGTTGAAGATTTTAAGATCTAGTTGAATAACGGGCGCGATCGTATGAGGCGTTCAAGTTACTTTCGATTAATTGTGGGTATTTGAGCCTTACTTGCTGTTTAAATGATGTAGATACGGATCTTTGGTTTCTTATTAACTTTCTAACATGCCTGCGCGTAGGACTTAGTCAATTTAGCTAATACGTCTTACCATAGCTACTTGCAACACCTGGTTCGCGGATGAATTTTCTAAGGGTATACCAAATGATGCCAAACGAAGGAACGAAGGGGTCTAATAGCTACCTATGTTTGTGGCGACGCGTTCCTGCTCGTGCGATCGTACCGCGCCGCCCCAGGGGGAAGCTGTAACGATATTGGCCTATTCAAATAGACATTGCTGAAAAATTATACGAAAATATCTATCTGCTAAAGTTTATAATAAAGAGAAGCTTCACAAACCGTTAAATACTCTATAATTAAATATTTGCCGGATAGGTAGGTGCGGACGAGCTTTATTATTTCTGCACGCGGGCGTGTAAAGCAGGCTTTATGTTATTTTGTTTAACGAGATTGTCCAATCACAGACGCGGGCCGTGAGCACCGAATCTGGCCAGTCAGGAACGTGGATCCGCGGAACGAATTCGGCGAATCAGAGGCTTTCTGAGTTAGACTTTGACTTTTACACGCTAGTTGGAATCAAAGATGGCGCGAGATAGGGACTATTTTTAGGCGTTACAAATTAGAAAGCGGCACTTGAGTTTTCAGCTTGAAGGTCGGCGGAGGCTTTGTCGAGGAGAGTCAGTAAGGAAGATAATTTGGCTGGATCGAGGAAAAAGCCAGAGGTTGATAATAATTCAAAGAGAATTGGAACAGTGAACAGCTAAGCATTTTCAATATTATTTATTTCTATTGCCTTTTTCGTGTATTCAATTTAGAACTTTCTGGATCGTAACAATTATTGATACATGTTGTGGATTGTTTTGTTACGTATTTTGGGCCTAGTGATAATTATTACTATACGCGCTTCGGATTTAATGTACAAGAAATCGTAATGTGGCGACTGTGATAGTTATTCAAATTATTGCATAACGCTTATGAAATATATAATTCTGTCGCTGTTCATATGAAAAATCACTTAAATTTGATATTCATATATTACCAAAGATATAAAGGCTTTAAAATGGAATACTTTACTGACGAAGGGTGTTTCGTGGGATTTAAAATTTCAGAATAATTATGTATATTCAATGTCGCGAGGTTCGGAATGTGCGAGAGGTTCTTCAGGGCGGATGTATTCTTATGCTAACGAATGCTTTGTTATCTATACTGGCGATTGAATACGCGGATTTCTATATGATTTGTGTAGATCGTGCGAGGAGTTTCTTACTAATAATATATTTTAAAAATGCTTCTGGATTTTATATTTGTTTTATTAAAACATGATTGTGTGGTTTATTTGAACTCGTTACATGTTTTTATTGCGTCATTGGGCAACCGTTCTAAACACAATTTGTTCCTATCAAGTTCTTATAAAACGTATTTCGAATTGTACATGTTGTATAGAGATAGTTAATTTAGATGCGGCCGGTCTTCAGCTGGGGAACACATTTATGGTTTCTATTGCGGTTAATTATTTTATTAATTATTTTATTATCGGCCTGTATTCGAAGGCGCTGTGTTGTTTCAATTAATACGAGAATTTAATTATGTGTTTTGATATCACGATTGTAAGCGTGATATAAATTCAAATCGTACGAGGAATTTCCTACAAACAATATATTTTAAAAATGCATCTGGATTTTATATTTATTTTATTAAAACATGAATGTGTGGTTTATTTGAACTCGTTACATGTTTGTATTGCGTATCATTAGGCAATCGTTGAAAACACGATTTGTTCCTATCAAGTTCTTATAAAGACGTGTTTCGAATTGTATATATTCCTTAATTGCGGTGGTTATTCATATGGCATTGTTTTTATTCATTCAATATTAGATATTTGAAATGTTTTTTGTTACAACATATTCCATTATTGTGGGTCGTTTACGGTTAGATCAGATCAACCTTCGGTCTTCCGTAGCCGTGATAGTTTTCATATGACATTGTTTAATTCATTCAATATTAGATATTTGAAATGTTTTCTAGAACATTTTTCACTATTGTGGGCAGATCTCGGTCTTCCGTGATCACGTTATTTACTTATATGACAGATTGTTTTGCTTTGTTCGTTTAATATAAGTAATATCATATTTTTATGAGTTACCGTAATTATTTATCTATATGATTTTATTATTGAGAGTGATGCAACGAATACTACCTTCACGAATACGAATATCAGGCTTACTATTCGGTGAATACGAATGCGAATATTTCCACCAAGGTGGGGGAACTTGAACATACTTGTAAATATAATAACCTTGATGCAACGAATACTACCTTCATGAATACGAATATCAGGCCTACTATTCGGTGAATACGAATGCGAATATTTCCACCAAGGTGGGGGAACTTGAACATACTTGTAAATATAATAACCTTGATGCAACGAATACTACTTCCACGAATACGAATATCAGGCCTACTATTCGGTGAATACGAATGCGAATATTTCCACCAAGGTGGGGGAACTTGAACATACTTGTAAATATAATAACCTTGATGCAACGAATACTACTTCCACGAATACGAATATCAGGCCTACTATTCGGTGAATACGAATGCGAATATTTCCACCAAGGTGGGGGAACTTGAACATACTTGTAAATATAATAACCTTGATGCAACGAATACTACCTTCATGAATACGAATATCAGGCCTACTATTCGGTGAATACGAATGCGAATATTTCCACCAAGGTGGGGGAACTTGAACATACTTGTAAATATAATAACCTTGATGCAACGAATACTACCTTCATGAATACGAATATCAGGCCTACTATTCGGTGAATACGAATGCGAATATTTCCACCAAGGTGGGGGAACTTGAACATACTTGTAAATATAATAACCATTGATGCAACGAATACTACCTTCATGAATACGAATATCAGGCCTACTATTCGGTGAATACGAATGCGAATATTTCCACCAAGGTGGGGGAACTTGAACATACTTGTAAATATAATAACCTTGATGCAACGAATACTACCTTCATGAATACGAATATCAGGCCTACTATTCGGTGAATACGAATGCGAATATTTCCACCAAGGTGGGGGAGAACGCAAGCATACTTGTAATTGTATTGTTTATGTCTGCTTGTGATATCACTATACGGCGTAGATGAACTAGTTTGAAAGGGCTTATGTTCTGTATGTGCTCGGCGTAGAGGGAATAGTTTTCTTGTTTCTAGGATCTAATACAGTTTTACAGGTGCTGATATTGAAATATATATATATATACAAGGAAAACACTATTTTGGGAATCACTAACTGGATGACAGATATTGCAGCACACATACACACAAGGAGGACGTTATGTTAAATACATGACTGGAAAGTTGTTATTGGAATACACAGGCGCCACTAGAAGATATGGGCAGTTTGCAGAGAACTTCAACTTCTGTCAGTTAAGGACCTTTTACTATTACTATTCTTTCGCCTTTTTGCATAACCGTGGATGAACTAGATTGAAGGGGTTTATGTTCTGTATGTGCTCGGCGTAGAGGGAATAGTTTTCTTGTTTCTAGGATCTAATACAGTTTTACAGGCGCTGATATTAAAATATATATACAAGGGAAATGAAGGGCTACACAGGCGCTGGTAATTGCTCAATTTGGAGAGTTATATTACTTCGGATCAGGATGCCATCTCAGAAGCAGACCAACTACAGAACTAAGATAAGAACCTTTGATATTATTTATTCCTGATGTTTTCTTATGTGTATCAAATGGAATGTTCGTGCTATATAATTTGTCATTGTCTCATGGTCACTATTCATTTCATTACGTGGGTTCAGAGTTCGACGGTAACGGACGCGGAAACAAATTAGTACTGATGTCGGGACGTAACGTCGGGATTATATCTTAATTATCTTTAGGATAGAAGCGAGGTCATCATACGTGCATTCTGCATTTCAAACGTTTTACTAACATATATAAATACATATTATTGCGTTTTACAAATTGAATATGATCGCGGGAAATAGGCATTCCGTCCGGTTATGCAATGTTAACTTCCAACGTAGCATAATGAGATCTTATTACCGGTGCTAGACTCTCGAGGTTAGTCACGTGATTGTTGTATAAATGGAATAGTGAAGGGGATTGAAGAATGAGATACACTCGCGATACAGGTAGTTGTATGTAACTGGGATCAAATGACGGGGTGCGTGTTCTCGGTCCAGGGGATGAACGGGACTGCGGAGACACTCTGGGTGGGTCTAAGTAGAATTGCGCAAAGCCTCCACACAGTTAAAATGTGTTCAGTCAAGCAAAGGTGAAGCATTTCGAATCGGACCAGAGCGTCGTGCCTCAAGCGCGGCCGGAGGGAGGAAGCCCCTACGTTCTTTCACTCCCCTTGGCCCGACGAGCTCGAATTCCGGATATGAATGTTCATGGATGTCAGCTGTAAGACTCAGGTAGCCGTGCCTCAATCGAAGCCTTCGTTCGGGACCTCATCAACGTGCGAGACGGGGCGTTCCGCATGGACGAGCAACTGTGGGAGGCAGGTGAGGGGGATTGAAGAAGGAGATGCACTCGCGATACGGATGGTTGTGTGTAGCTGGGATCGGATGACGGGGTGCGTGTTCTTGATCCAGGGGATGAGCGGGACTGCGGGGACACTCTGGGTGGGTCTAAGTGGAGTTGCGCAGGGCCTCCACACAGTTGAGATGTGTTCAGTCAAGCGGGGGTGAAGCATTTCGAATCGGACCGGAGCGTCGTGCCTCGGGCGCGGCCGGAGGGAGGAGGCCCCTACGTTCTTTCGCTCCCTTGGCCCGACGAGCTCGAGTTCCGGATGTGAATGTTCGTGAGTGTCAGCTAGAGGACTCAGGTAGCCGTGCCTCAATCGAAGCCTTCGTTCGGGACCTCATCAACGTGCGGGACGGGGCGTTCCGCGTGGACGAGCAGCTATGAGAGGCAGATGAGGGGGATTGAAGAAAGAGATACACTCGCGATACGGATAGTTGTATGTAGCTGGGATCGAATGACGGGGTGCGTGTTCTTGATCCAGGGGATGAGCGGGACTGCGGGGACACTCTGGGTGGGTCTAGGTAGAGTTGCGCAGAGCCTCCACACAGTTGAGGTGTGTTCGGTCAAGCAAGGGTGAGGCATTTCGAGTCGGACCGGAGCGTCGTGCCTCAGGCGCGGCCGGAGGGAGGAAGCCCCTACGTCCTTTCGTTCCCCTTGACTCGACGAGCTCGGGCTCTGGTTATGAATGTATGTGAATGTAGTGGCATCGTACTCGGGGACGAGATAGGACGTTCCTCATGAACGGGAGATTGTAAGATGCAGGTGGCAGTTCGACAGTCGATACTTATGCTCGGGGCCGCTTTAATGAGCGAGATCTGTTAGCAGTTTAACAATCAATTTTTATGATCGGGACCGCATTCAGGCGCGCGATGGCATTGCTAACACCATCATTCTCATCAGTCACCACCTTTTCTAACTTGCTGTATACATAGACCTTCGGGGTTCTCTCTTCGGGCTCTGGTTATGAATGTATGTGAAAGTAATAACTCCGTACTCAAGGACGAGATAGGACGTTCCTCATGAACGAGAGATTATAAGATGCAGGTAGCGGTTCGACAGTCAGTGCTTATGCTCGGGGCCGCTTTAATGAGCGAGATCTGTTGGCGGTTTAACAATCAATTTTTATGATCGGGACCGCATTCAGGCGCGCGATGGCATTGCTAGCACCATCATTCTCATCAGTCGCCACCTTTTCTGACTTGCTGTATACAGGGACCTTCGGGGTTCTCTCTTCCCGGCCAGCGGGAAACATATCAGGAACTGTACAGTCGGCTGTAATAGTCATGCTGTTTTACCATCATTTGATATCTCTGGTCAATGGGGCTGCACCGTGGGATCAATCACATCAACTATATTTGGCGATGCTAACATGGCTCTGACTGACGCGCTCAAGGGGGAGTCTTTTCCAGTCACCCAGTTAGTTCATTCAGCCCTTTAATCAGCAGTAAACATCGTAATAATCCGGCTCATGTAGCCGCAACGTGGGATCCTCATCATAATACACCAGTCAATTTGACTGCCCCGCGGGATAATATACAAACCTTAATATCAGACGCGGGATTTCTTCCTGATATGTTTGTCGCCGGGAAGCGAGGACTTCGGGGGATTCCAGCAGGAGCAATAGAGTCTCGGCTTGATCTTGGTCTGCAGCTTAGTGTGGGAGGTTATGTCTAAACAGGAGTTAACCACCGGATGCGGCGATGCTCTGGGGCCGCATCCCCCTCCCCCCTACAGGGGGGGGGGGCATCTAGAATCCACGTTTGAACAGAAGTGGTTAGACACTTCTTAAATTTCACTTACAAATCTGTATCTTCAATTCCCTTAGAATCTCGGGCTGCGATAATGTCAGACAAAGCTTGCCCTGAGCCTCTGTTGCGCCTAGTTGTTGTGAATATATATATGTTTGTCTTCCCCTACTATGTACTATGAACAGATTGAGCAGATTGGACAACGTGAGACGCGCTATCGGTAGGTTTCTTGCTTGTGTTTTGAATATAACGTATGCTATTATATCTTGTAAATCTGTCATAAATGGGTGCCGCATGTGGTTGTGCTGACACTGTTCTAAGCTGCTATTATGAGATGTTGATAATCAATGCGGGCGGAATCTTTAGCGTATGCCGTTAACTTGTCAACGATTGTATTGTTTTATATTACAGTATTTTAACCCCGATGGTATTATAGTTATGGCGGTTCAATGTAAGGGAGTTTTGCTACTAGCGTTTATTCCTAGGCTACGCCGCATATAATTGGCTTTTAGGCCGACTCCGGACGTGGACGATATCGGCTATCTCTCATATAGGCGAAACTGTAGAATTCTAGAGCGGTTTCTAGAAGGACGAGTACGGATTATTACGTGCGTTTGTTATTTCCATAGTTAGGTAAGAATTCGATCTATATTAGTCTAGTCGCGTTAATAAGAATACGAATCTCACCACATATCAAAAGAATTTTGGATAGCTACGGACACAACGGAGGAGGAATTTTCCTAACCACTAGATAGATCACGACTGGCCAAATTTTGAAAATATAAATTCTTAACAAAAAAAAAAAATATTAGCTTTCATGTAAATATACTTCCGAAGTTCTAAGTTCGACTTAAGTTTTCATCTAGTAGCTTAAAGCATAAAGTGTGTGCTTAAAAGTCACAAAAGTCGTAATAAAGCTCAATTCGGTAGCTTAAAGTCTCAAGCTTTGGGCTTTTC
>JADDOH010013001.1:0-38211 GCA_016648135.1 Agrypnia vestita
ACACCGGGACTCGCATATCTTGTCGCGGAAATGTCATCCGATGAGGTTATGGATGACAGCTGCGGTATCTCATTTGGCGAAAACGGGGTTCCGCGCAATTCGAAATGTTTTTTTGGGTCGCAATTTCAAATTAACGAGGGTTTACTGTAGTACATTGAATATTATTAAAAACAAGGTCCTTTTTGCAAATAATTATTGTTTTCCAGACGTCACGGAAATATATCGCCCTATGAGGTTATGATGATAGCCGCGTATCTGTGTATGTTAATGAGTTTATCGAAAAGTAAGAGGAGAAAAAAGAGGAGAATGCGAAATTATTAACTGCAAAGAGAAAGAAGGACGGACATTCTATGCGATCTTCGATCGATACAGCTCGATGAGTTCGAGAACGATTTCGTTTCCCCGCATTGTCATCTTGACAGATACAGCGCATGCGTATTCACTTGTAAACATACCACGTGGTACTGACGCTCCGCGGAATGTTGCAGTGAGTACGCTCGGGTACCGTGCGCATGGCAACGTTGCCACGGCACGTAAAAATGCCGCGCTATGTCGTGCGCGAGGTCGCGGAACAGTGCACGACGTTGCAACGTCACGTAGACTCTATACCGCGCGTGCTGTTGAGAGACAATTTGTCCCCTAGTGAATACATGGCTTTACGATCAGCACTTGAACATTAATCGCGACAAAAATATATTACGATTTCGCCAATTTAAAAATATAGTAGAGACCCGATTATCTAAACCTCCGATATACGGATTATCCGGATGTCAACCGCGATCAAATAACTTTGTGGGTAGTTTAATCCGCGCGTGCACCGACATGGCGCAACTGTGTTTACACCCCGCGCGATCACTGCCCACGCGTTTCCTTATTGTTTTTGACAGTTAGGTACAGTCATTGCGTAAGACGGTGGTATTATCGCTTAAAGATAAAATAAATATTGTATTAAAGGGAACACATTCTTATTGTGAAGTTGCAATTTCAGAACAAAGTTCTGTGAATTATTAAACAATTTTTATTAATCAGTTAGAAAGACATACAGAAAAAATCAAATGAAAAATAGAATGGAGGTCCGTGGTTCGAGTCCCGGTGGCATTTAAAATATGTGATTTTTTCTGTACGTCTTTTCTAATTGATTAATAAAAATTGTTTAAATAAATATTGTGTAGGTACACTCCACGATAAGTGATATTAAGAAAAATGCTGATTCAATTTTGAAATACACTTAATAAACATTGATTTTGGTTGGTAAGTTTAATTTGTTTTTGTTGTTGAATACCTTACGACAACAATTAGTCCGGTTAATCGAGTCTACTGTATCCATACTTCTGCAACTGAGATATTCTCAATTAAGATGACACAAGATCTCACAGAGACGAAGCTATTTATATGAAAAATGTGTATGGAAGTATTTTTTATACGACGACCCAGGGCTTACAACCTGCATGAGCCGACTTAAGTGATTACTCTACACAATGCAGTTCACCAATTCCTTCGTAAGAACAAATCTGAGTGCAAAATTCAGTAACTGTAACATAATTCTGCGTCCCAACATTGAATTATTACTTGATTAATAATTAAATATTGATTCAATGCTGAGTCGCAAGATATAATTAAAGTTAGACTTACCTTAATATGTTATATTTACTTAATATTGTTATTTAATTTATAACGTTTTATTCACTACTATTACAATTTATGTCTTTTATTTTAATTTACTTGAATAGAATTTTTATTTCTCTTTATGATAACAAAAAAGCATAAATCATGTTTAAACAATATTATGAATTAAAAAACAATTAAACATTGGGCTTAGATGATTTTTAGCAAACATTGAGATTTGTTCTTAAGTAATCATAATTTAAAAAAAGAAAATTAAAGTGTTAGACGAAGTTTAATAATTAAAAAAATGGGAATAGAGCAAAATATAATGTGTTAATCATATTATTGAAAAAAATCACAAAATTTTAACAGTAGAATCCCTATTTTAAAAAGGACTGTTTTTTTATAGATAAAAAAACGACACGATTAATTCATGGACTTGAAAATTATTTATCCAGCATTGGTGCTAACTCAAAACTGATTAAAGTGTGATTTTTTTAATTGGGCACTCGTACGCTAGGAGAAGGACATATTTTTATGGTGTTCTGCAACAATGTAGTCTTGAATAAAAAGTCATATTCTTCACTTAAAAATTCAAGCAGCTAGTATAGACGACTAGTTATTAATATAATAAGTCAGCCAACGAACATATTATAAAAAGCAAAAAAAAAACCTAAAAGGATTTGTACCATTATTACTTCACGTATCAAATCTTAAACATGAAATATCTCATATTATTGATGGATTTTGCATTAACGTTGTAGAGATTATTCGTGACGATCATTAAATAAAGTGGACAATTGCAGTTAAACTCAAGTAAAGATAACAATATTTATATCTTCCAGCCAATTTAATCATCAAAAATGTTACTTTATGTCAGTATTGAAAGTAACTGAAACCATAGTTAAGAGATCGTCAGTGATCCGTATATTTGCTGGTAGTACTCGTAAATATTCATACGATATAGTTATTTCGTCTATTTTCTTACTGGCAATAAAGGCAAAATACAACACTCTCACTGAATGAACTTTTAAAGCGGTATATGGATAAATTATAAGGACCATCTTAAGTTGATTAAAGTGATTATTTATACATTCCCAAAAATTATACAAATATTTAAAAATTCATATTTTTGGATCTGTTACTCAATGGTTGGTGATATGGCCGCTGTTTATTATATAGTTATTAATCTTCCCCATATGATGAGAAGGCACGTTTAAATTGAGTTATTTATTTCTTATAAGTCATTAAAAGCGATTCATGATTGCGTGTCTAATCAATTTAATGATTTTTATAAATACTAGCTGTAACCCGTCAAAAATTGCGGTACTTTTACGGTTCCCAAAGAATAAGTATTTATTAATTTATAAAAAAAGAATAAACTTGGTTAAACGCCACTTGTATTTATTGACGATTCCAACCAGGTTTCGCTACGACCGTAGCTTCTTCAGGGAGAATCTTAACTGCGGTCAGTTAAGATTCTCCCTGAAGAAGCTACGGTCATAGCGAAACCTGGTCGGAATCGACAATAAATGTAAGTAGTGTTTAACCAAGTTATTTTTATTTATTTAATTATAATGTTCCACCACCGAGTGTTTGCTTCCTTCGAAAATTTAAAAAAAGTTTTTTCAAAAGAAGTTTTTAAAACGGACGTTACACGAAGTTGCGGGGTCAGACAGACTGACAGACGGACGGACAGACGCACAGACAACCAAATTATTATAATTGGGATGTAGAATTGTTTTGTCGCCACGTGGAAGATGCGTGGTGCCGCATCTCGCGCGACCGTCAAAAGCCTGCCAAGACGCGAATTTGCATGCAGAATCGATCTACAAAAATAGGCGGAAAAAAACGTAAGCATAATTATGCGCAACGGTCTGAATTCCGGACAATAGTTGGCGGACCGCGTGAATGTTAATCGATTTGGAAAATAAATCCGAGCGGGCCGCCCCTGGTCGGGCCATATTTACTGCCTCGCCGCCGATAATTACATGGACAGACTAATTACATCAGCCCGCGGCAGCGGCGGCTCGTGTGGGATTTATTCACACGTTCGATTCCACTCCGGGGCATATTTTTTTAAGGAAACTAATTAAGTCCCGGCTCCCGTACGGGGCGCGTTACAATACGTTTCACAGCATTTTGTAATTTGTCTTTGGTGGCGGTTATAGCCGCCGACGTACGTGATGAAGTCGGTAATAGATTTGAGAATTTAGAATCGAATGAATTATTTCACTGTGTTTGTTATTTTATATTTATTTATTTATTTATATTTTTTAACATACAGAATCCCGCCAGGTCCCTAGTGACACTGATAGAGATTCCTAGTGTTCATTGAAGTACAATGTATCACCATTTATAAAAAAAAACAGTGAAAAATCACGGGACATAATAATTGCAGGGTTTTGAATCAGTAAATTTTCGAATAGATAATTTATTTTTAAAATTGACTTCGTTCAACTAAAGCTTAAAGTAAATATAATAAAATAATAATATAAAAATCTCAAGATCGTGTAATTTGAAGGAGCGACCCTTGCGCGTTGTCTGATCCGTGTTCTGTTTGTGTGTTACACTCTAATTATCTAAAGTTGTAATTCCAGCAAATCACCGACAACGGACCGACAGACAATGAAATAATTATATTTAGATAGGAAAGAGCACATTACAAAACATACTTTTCAGAGAGACTTTAGAAATAATGTGTAAAATTAAATAAATTGAACTTATTAAATTCAAATTAATTAATCAATTAGAATGACGTACAGAAAAATCTAATTCATGAAAAATATTATTAGGTTACTACTGGGATTCGAACCCAGGTCACATCCTTTTTTTTTCTATGGACAAAAATAAAAATAAGAACTACATATAAGGTCGATATATTCACGGAAACATAGAGGGTTGCTATAGCTTCAGGTCAGAGCACCGGCCCCGGAAAGGAGGTGACCTGGGTTCGAATCCCAGTAGTAACCTAATATTTTTTCGTGAATTTGATTTTTCTGTATGTCTTTCTAATTGATTAATTCATTTAAAAATTTCACAGAACTTTGTTCTGAAAAATTACAACTTCACAAATATGAATGTGTTCTTAAATATATATAAATGGAACTCAATTTTAATTTATGTCTACATGTCTCAGATACATGTTTTATATCACGCCTACATATAATATATTTTTCGTGCACTAAACACTCTTAATATTATTTTAATATAACCTATAATAATTTAACACTTCCTCACCCAATGAAATCAAAGTCCAATAAAATTTGCTGAAACTGTCAATCGTTTCATGTATATGGCCCGTGTGTCTAGAAATATACTAAATGCTCTCAATAATGATTTTACATGTATACCTAATATATTACACGTTATGAAATTTTCTAAAACAGTTTATCAGCAACGAGAAGCCTCCGAAACGATTTATTCATTCATTCAATTTCACTCTGGGGCATCTTTTTTAAGGAAACTAAAGTCTCAGCTCCCGTACGGGGCACATTAAAGTACGTTTCATAGCATTTTGTAATTTGTCGTTGGTGGCGGTGAAGTCTATAATAGATTTGAAAATTTAGAACCGAATGTATTATTTTCTTGTGTTTATTATGTAACATAAAATAATATAATGTCTTTAGGTTTTCACGGCCGTTCAGAATCTTCTGTGTATAGTTTTCTGGGATATTCTGCCGTGTGTATGTGACCTCTCTGGCCAACGTTTCGCCCTCAACATCAGCCCTGATGATGGACCCTGCAATGGGATCCGAAACGTTGGCCAGAGAGGTCACATACACACGGCAGAATATCCCAGAAAACTATACACAGAAAATAATATAATGTTTTTTCTATGGTAGTATTAACTATTGTTTTGTATGTATGCATCATAGATTAGTATAGTCAAATGGGCAGCTTATATCTAATAATCAGTTGGATGTCTCGTACATTAACATATATTAATAATTATTTAATGGCATTTTAGGTAAGTTCTACTTGTAATAGGTGCATATTTGACGGGAAAAACATAAAAATCATTAAATCATATTGTAATCATTTTAAACGATCTTCAAAATGTATTTAATAAAACTAAATATACATTACGCTACTCACACAGAACCTCTCATCGACGGATGCAGTATTAAACTAACTTACTCTTTTAAATATAAGAAACATGGTTTGAGTGTAAATACCCGTAATTAATTATGTACTAACAAAAGGACTTAAATATATAATTGTACTCAAGTACTCAGCAAAACCAAAAGTTTCACAATTTCAAAATAACCAACAAGGTGTAAGCTGAGTATTGATAGTGAGCCTGTAGAACAAGTCATGAGCTTCAGATATTTAGGTGTAGAAATTTGAGGCCGTAGCGATCTGTATACTGAAGTCCGAGAGCAAATTAACAGAGCATCCATCGTAACAGGGTGACTCAAGAATTTGATCTGGAAAACCAAAAATATGCATATTGAAAGTAAGGTCAAAATATACAAGACGTGCGTGCAACCTATTGACATACGCTGTAGAGACGCGGCTGACACTGTCCGCACCAAAGGACTCCTCAGAAAAACTGAAATAAAGGTGATGAGACATAGCACGATGAAGTAGACCCAGAAGAAGATTCTGGCAGGATCACGTAGTCAGAATGGATAGTGACATATTCGTGCATAGCAGCGGATGAAATCTCCTCTGGACAACGTCTACCGGGAAGACCACCGAAAAGATGGAGAGATAGCTGGACCTCGTCATCAGCACAGATCAATAGATCTACTAAAAAAAGGAGATTCAAGTATAGTAAACATAGTTTTATTGAATACATTTTGAAGATCATTTAAAATGATACATCTTAAAATGATCTTCAACGCTTATTCAAGAATATGTTTTTTTAAGCTTAAGAATTAAGAATATGCTTAAGTAATTATTAATAAACTAGTTTGTTAGTATTTGGCTTATATCATTGAAGGCTTTGGCGTTAAAATTGTGGAGATTTTTCATTTAAATTATCATAAAGAATAGATGGTTGGTCTGCTAGTTAAGATATCCAGTGGCCACGATTTCGAGCCGCGTTCTAGACCAGCAAGTTAATTCATATAATTGAAAAGGCATTTTGGCACAGTTTGAAAATAGTACTTACAAATATTAACAAATTTATTAATCAATTATAAAAGGCATACAGAAAAATCAAATTAACGAAGAAGTATTTTAGCTGCTACCGGGACTCGAACCAACGGACCTCGTCGTGGCGAAATTGGATAACGCGCCATTCCCGGATAGAGTGGAGGTCCGTTGGTTCTAATCCCGGAAGCAGCTAAAATATTTTTTCGTTAATTTGATTTTTCTGTATGTCTTTTCTAATAAACTAATAAATTTGATAATAATTCACAGAACTTTGTTCTGAAATTGCAGCTCCACAATAATAATGTTTTTTTTTATATAGTACAAATATTGATGTGACACGTATTCATATGCAGGTATGCATTTATATTTAAAAAATCATAAATAAAGAAAAATCAGCAAAAAATAAAATACTGAATAAATGCGATTTTTGATTTAAAAAAATAGCAAATCTAATTTACCATACATTTGTGTAACCTTAAAATAAATGTGCCACCTGACACGAGGTGTACATTTGAAATAAAAAATCTTTTTAAAAAATGCGCCGCCCCTGTAGAGTTTGGACCAAGGTGTGAAACTGAGAGGCGCCGCTCTGTTATTAGCTGGACTAATGGCCAACCTTTCCCTTCCCCTTCTCCTCCGCCCGCCCTGGCCGGCGCAGCATCCCTTCAACAACGGCCAAGGTGCCCGCGCACATATTGCACACTATACTGCTTTTCTGACACTTCTGCATTTCTTTGTCATCGTTGGCTAAATTTATAGCAAATTTTATTCTAAATCGATTAATGATTACTTAATTGACAGGATAAACATATTTAAATAAAAAAATACCTTTTATTTAAATATTTCTATTTAAAATATATTGTTAAATTTTTCCAAGGTCACCATTAAAGTTTACGAAAAATTTAAGACATACATAGGTTATGTATGAAGTTTTGTATAAATGATAAGGTTATTATTCCATATTCAAATAGCTATCCACTGCAGACAAAATTAATACCAAAAACTTTTTGTAAAACACGCTAGATGACGCAGCCTTCGTAGCTTAGTGGACACACTGGACACGACATTGACTTCTCACATACCAACCTACACCGAGGTTCCAGGTTTGATTCTCGATGAGATCACAATAAATTTATGTGCCTGGGAGATTTTGTGGTGTTTCGCTTCAGTAATTGAACTTTTTGGCTTACTAAAGTTATAAAAAAAATGATGCTCAGATAAATCAATTAATTTCTTATTTAATCTGGAACATCTTCTATAAAAGTTATATAAATTGTATGTATATGTTATATATATATTATATTATATATATATATATTTATTTTTAAAATAAAATATTTGTCTGATTGATTCATCTGATTTGTTTTAAATTTAATAAAACTCTGATGTAAAGTTGCAGTGCCACAAATAAATATGTTTTAAAAATATATATGTATTGTACAAATAAAAAAATCTTCAATTAAATGTCTGGTAAGTTCAAGATTAACGAATACCGAATATTAATGAAATTTTTTTAAACATTAATACAAAAGAGTAGATTTTAGATACCTAATAAATACGAATTTCGAACATTACTGCTCTTGAAACAACAATATTTTTCTCGATACCACCCATCAACCACGCAGGACATTGTTGGTCAATTTTTGTCAAAAAATAATGTACTGTGATTGAAAAATAAATAAATTAAGATATTCCCTCAATCCTCCAATAACTAGTACCAAATCGTTGAAAGTTTTTCATTAAATAGACGTAAAACACAACCTGTACTATGTCTACTTCAGTTTAATTGTATTTCACTACTCGAGTTTCAGAATTTCTCATCCACTCTCGAAATTCGAGTAGTAAAATATAAAAAGTATAATTAAACTCAAGTATAGAAAACAAAGTTTATATTCTCCCTCTATTTAATAATCATCATTAACAATATTAACTCCAAAATCAACCATCGATAATATCGTTGATTGTTCTCTACTTTCGATTATTTTACGAAAAAATTCTCTGCAGGCATATATTTTCAAAAGTCAAGCATTTTAGAATAGTATTTAGTATAACAAATATTAAAAAGTACAATATTTTATATAGTAAATCAAAACTAAAATCTGCCATAGACCTTTTTCATTCTTGATTTGTTTTAAATGTAGATTTGAGAATCACTGAAATGGCGGATACCAAACAGACAAAAAATCTCAGAAATAATCGTTGAGGCGTGCAAAAAAGATCAATATTAATAAATCACAGTCGCATAGTGAAAGATTAGACACATAAATAGACAGCATAAAAAAATACAAACGATTTATATCCGATTGACTTCTCAGATGAGTCCTTTATGTATGCGGGGAGAGGATATAACTTCTATAACACGGCTCGGTAATTAACAATCCTTTACTTCGGTTCAGATCCATGGCTGACCTCCGCTAATTGTAGCCAAGGACCGGGCGAGAACTCCTTCTTCACAGGTAACATCGATAATTGCTTCAACATCTCGGTATATCCTCTTCTGAATGGCCCTTAAGCGAACACCGTGAAAAATCTGATGTGGACGGCACGCGGTTTCCACCGGGTGACAAGAGAGAGTTATTTAATAATTAGATGTTAGCCGTCAAAAATGACGGAGCATAGATTCGCGTCTTTGCTATATATTTATGCTATCTTTAGTAAAATATTTATGCTATCTCTAGTATATATTTATGCTATCTTTTTGGCGGTCCGCGGAGAGGCAGCGGTAGTCGCCTTCGGGTGTGCTGGCCCGGGGTTCAAGCCCCATCTCGGGGCCGTTTGATTTGTTTTTTTCGCCATGAATTTGAACGAATTACGGACTTTACACGAAGTTGCGGGGACAGACAGACAGGCAGACGGACAGACAACGAAATTATTATATTTAGACATAGAATAATTAAATAGGTATTAAATGTAAATATGATGAATCAATTACAAAGATATACAGAAAATCTATCCCAAAAATTTGATTACCACCCTGTGTAAATAAAAATAGTCTCGTGGGTACTAGCAGAAACATTGGGAGATTCTTCTTCAATTAATTTTAAATGGAAAATATTTTTTACATTATGGGTGAAATGTCAACACTTAAAGAGATAAGCGACATCACAGTTTGTATTTTCAGTCAAACAAAATGATTCAAACCTTGCAAACCTTAGATTGTAGATTTATTTTATACATATAAATCTAAAAAGGGGTGTAAATAGAGTTGAATTTGACTTTAATTAATTAATAATGTCATCATAAATTGAAAACTATTTTTTAAAAAATTAAAGAATAACGATGTAAAACTTGCTAAGATTCAGGCAGGGGTAGGGTGAGATGTTTATGTATTGCGGACAGTCATAAAGAGTAATTGTGCAAAATTTGGTACGAGTTGCAGTGGGAGATGAGATGATGCCTATGTTTTGCGTAGAATTTTGCGTATTAACTATGCAAAATTCGTTTTAGATCCATCAAAATTTGTAGAAATATTTACGGAACAGGCAGGCATTCAATTTTTTAAATGTGCTGTATAACACATCACTCAATAATTCTCCGGTCTAACTAAAAAAAAAATTCTTTTGAAATTCGACTTTATTCATCAACATACTCTCCTTCAACAGTGATATGTACCTACATTCATTTCAACGCTCCTTTAATCTTTTCGATGCCTTTTTTGTAAAACAATTTGTCTTTGCTCTCAAAATTGGCTTCAGTTGCGGCAATCCGAAGCCGAAAATGGGTGAGGAAGCAATTCGAAGCATAACTCATTTAATTTAACCATCTTTTTCATCGACTTGATATACGGGGCATTGTCTTGGTGGAACAGCACGTTTTCTTTTGCATGTGAGGGCGTTTTTTCTTAATTGTTCTTGATAATTCTTAATATCATTTTCTTAACTCAATCGATCCAATATGCCATTTAGTATTTGCTATTGATAGTTTTGCCTTTCTCAAGATAGTCGACGAATAAAATACTACGCGCGTCCCAAAGTACGGATGCCATAACCATGCCAGCTGGGTTTTGAGCTTTTGGTCGCTTTAGACGAATTTCATCAGCTGCTGTCCACTCAGCTGAGGATCTTTTTGATTCAGGTGTACAGTAATGGATCTACGTTTTATCCACCACATACCGATGCAAAAAACCCTTTTTAACAGCGCTTTGAATAGTCGACGCGTTGTTGCTTTTGATCCGGTGTGAGCAAACGCGGTACCCACTTCAAAAGCGACACACGCATACTCAAATTTTCATGTAAAATTGTAAAAACACTACCTTCTGATATATTTAAAGTGTCAGCTATCTGACATAACTTAATTTTACGGTCTTTCAAAACTATTTTTTTATGTTTTCCGGAACAACTGCCGATTTTGGGCGACCAGAACGTTAACATTTTACAACAACAAGCCACTTATTTTATTAATTTATTATTATTAAGCCTTACAGTATTTTTTTCCATCAAAAATCCACGTTTAATCAACACGAAATTCTTTTTTATAAGTTGTTTTGAAAATTATAAAACTGGGGTCACAAAAACCACTATAATCTGTAAACTGTCAGAATGTCATGAAATTTTGATACGTATCATTTGAAGGTTGGTATACATGGTTGCCTTATATGTGTCAGATCGGGGATTTATTGAGTGATGTAGTATATTAGGGTAGGCATTTATTTTTTACCTTTTTAAGGGGCACAGCAACAAAAAGATGCTAAATGGTCTCAAAATAACCTGTGTGGGATATTAATAAGTTTATCTGCCTCCGGATTGAAATCGAATTTTCTTTAAAGACATAGATAATAAAGATTTTTTAACCTTGCTCGTAATTTTTTTTACAACATATGTACTTTCTGTAGTTTATATAATCAAATATTGTAGGTAAGCTAAAAACATCATTGGGCACCCCTTTCTTACTGTGCAAGATAGAAATCGTTTTTTTTTCATACAACGTTGACCCACCCTATTATATATTGTCCATTTAATGGCATGAGCATTCGATGCGATGGTGAAAGCTAAAGTATTTCAAAAGTACGTAGGTTAGTGCCGAAGGACTTATTAAGGAATAATTGCCATCTCGCAATCCAGTGTGGCGAAATGCCTTCTTGTTGCTTTCATTAAACACCCGATATCCTTAACGACTATAAAAACTATAAAATAAACCCGCTTATTATTGTTACCATGCGATATAAAGAGTATTAAAGTTACACGTCTATAAAATATAATACCTCATGGTAGAAGCCGGGCAGGTACTTACATAGGATGAAAAGATGTAAAACATTTTCTTAAAAAGTTTTCATTAAAAGTTTTAATATCAACTTGTTAAGTTACGGACTGCCAAGAAAGTTATCGAAAAACTATTTCACTACTTTATATTGAACTTCAATAATTAAGAAGTACGCCGAGTTTAGTGACAATAGTATTTTTTAGATTTCATTACCTATGTAACATATCCTATCCATAGTGATGTAATTAGATTATCTACTCGTATGAATTGTCCGATATCAATGGAATGTCAAAAGTTCTTTCATTGTAATAATATCATAAAATGTATTTAACAAGTGATTTTTATATATGTACTAAATAATTATTCGGAAGATAATATACGATGGAGGTTTGAGTAATACCATTGGCCATTCGTTTTTTTTATTTATTTTTTATTTATCTTAATTATTATATTACATATTACATTATATTATATAATATATAATTATTATATTATATAATTATAAAATACCATAGACCGACGTATCATGGATTGACGTATCGACATGTTGGGGTCTTTCAGCTTTTATTATTGTTTGTCAATTTTAAATAATTTGCGCGTTTAGAAGTGAAAATATTTTTTTATTTAAAAATCTCCACTTATAGAAAAAAAATGAGTTATCACCGGGACTCAAACCTCAAATATTCTATTAAAGTAAAATGATCATAGAAAAAAATTCAACTACATAGATTTCTAAATGAGACAACGAGATGATGAACCAAAAGGTTGCGCGCTGTCAAAACTTCTTGAAATTTATCACTCGGTTATACTGACAACAATACTATGGAATCGTCTAGTCTCTCGAAACGACCAGCTAGTTAATTCTCGAAAGATCTAGAAAAAACATTTATTTGCGTTACACGCGATGCGGAGTCAATCATTTGTTACGTTAACCGGCACGACTATAGCAATGAAACAAGCGCAGTGTGACCAGCGCGTACATTCCAGCGATAGTAAATAAAAGAAATACCTGCCAGCGGGCGAGAAGTTTTTCGTACGTGCGAATATTGAACGGTGTTTTCTAGAAGGTGAAAGTAATAAAACCAGTGAAATAATAAGTATGTGGAATATTCTAGAAACATTTAGTAACTACAAGTTTAAGAACAGTGTTCCGATTTGATTAGTGTCCAGTGATTTTTGCTTAGTAAATAAAATTTTAAATTGTTTTAGTGATTTTTATTTACCTCTCACAGCCACGTTCTACGACAGTATTTAAGATACGATGTTTCACAAAAATATTAAGAAGAGCATAACATAAATGTAGCTAAATAATATTAATTTGAATAAAAGTAGAAATATATAACCAATTAAACATCTTATATAAAATTTTACACCTCGTATAAAATAAAATGCTTAATAAATTTTATAGCTAATAATGGGCATATAGCAGGCAGGTCAGTATTTCTTATTCTGAACACTTGGGAAAAAACAAGCAAAACAAAGCTCCTCGATGAAAATTAGAAATAAACGGTTCCACGGTGTTTCGAGAGCAGAACGATACTTTTCTAGAAAGACCCAAAGGTCATAACGTATTCCAAAAATTTTAATGCATAATAGATTGTTAATGTTTGGGCATAACGAATTGAAAAAAAAATCGAACCGCAACTTACCGCTAATAAAACTTAAAAAGTGTTGATCGAGTTGTAACTGAAATAAAAAAAATGTCAATACCGTGATCTCAGGGACAGTGACGTCCTTAAGTAAAATGCCGCCCTAAAGAAATTTTCAGAATTATTCATTTTATATGGTTCACATATAATTATCCGATGATTTTTTCACGACGTTCTTTTTAACTTGATGGGACTTATTTTCCTGTACTTGCCACCTCGGTGGAAAGCTCCGAAACAATTGGTGAAAGGTTTTGTTGCCAAGAGTTTTGTTTGCTTCTAAGTTGGTAATACCAGCTTGGACGACATAGCTGGGACGGGTGGATCTTCGATTTTGATGACCAGGCGCTTTTGACGGCTGTGGAAGAGGACGAAAGTCAGGACACTGAACACTCTTCATCCACGAAATGGATCGTCTACCAAGCAAATGGGAAGTAGTAATTGATGTTTTTGGTTATGTCACAATATAATTTTAAAAAAACTGGTGATAATTTTGCATCAACCTAATATTAGCTATTGTATTATAATCTCTTTGGTCATTCCTCATATAAATTCATAGAAAAATATAGTAACTTGTGAAAAAAATACAAAAAGTCAAAATGGTAAAGACACAGCGTGCCGCATGCAAATTCCGAAAATAATTGTTGAATTTCATCGCGTTTGGTCAAAACCTTCAAGATTGTGAAAAATAAATAACGTAATTTCTCCCTAAGCAATAAAAAATGTTTTTTTTTTAAATTAACCCACCACATTCACCGGGTTTTGGTAATTTTGATTAATTCGAAAGCATTATGTATAGAGGATTACATAAGAGGATTTAGCGTTTCAATCATGTTTTCTTTTGAAATCGTATAATGTTATGAGCCAGCTATTTCAATGCAATGTCGCGGCCCTCTGCCAAATTGTTCCAACAAAAATTTATGGGCCTTGGTCATTGATATTTTCATTATTAAGTAACATTTTTTATCGGTTTGTACTTTTCAAGTGCCTTTTAATGATTCTTTTCTGATTTGATCCCCGACTTGCCGCTCCTTAGGATTTGTCGCCCTCGCTTGCCTACGCCCATGGCACATCCTTGCTCGGGGGCATTTTGGTACTTAATCGAAGATAAAATAATTCTGGATCCTTTTGGGATCAGCAATCATCGGCCGGGTCCAAATAATGACAGTGTCGGGGGCCTATTAGCCGCGCTAATACGCCGTTTAGTTCTACCCGCGGGACACGCTCCTCTGAGGTAGGCAGATATCTAACGCCAACGAAAACCTTTGTTCCGAATGAAAATAATGGTTTCGCTATAGCGAGAATTTATGAATTACAGTATACAAAAATATCCTCTTTGTGCATCAAACAAAAGCGAAAGGATTAAATTATTTTTTCGACTTTTCGCTGACCTAAAATAGGGTTGTAAATTAAATTATAATTTGAATAGTCTATAATTGATGAAATAATTTTACCTGTTCGTGATCCTACTGATGCTAATATAATATAACATAATGCTATATTCATAATTATTCATAAATATTACATAGTATTATATTCCTGTGCTTGACATTATTTCTAATCTAATAAGAAAATATCACAAAAGAAGTAAGGCTGTCTAGTGATGCCACCAGCTTGTTTCATTCTAATTTTTTAAACTCAATTTTTATAAATATGAATTAAACACTAAAACTTTGTTTTTTCTACTCTTTAATTTTTATATATAATACAACATGTTTCGTTGTTGAGCCTCCACTCCCGCACATCTCAGTCTCAACTCACCTGAAGAAGGAAACGGATGTTCGAAACATGTGTATAGCAAATTAAATAGTGGAAAAAAGCAAAGTTTTAGTATTGTATTCATAATTATTAAAAATGAATTTACGCAATTTTATAATTGTTTTGGAATATTTTGGGAGTGGTTTTCAGCTTTCGAATTAAATGTACAATAAATAAGCTTTATTAGGTACCAAAAAAATAAGATATTTTGAAATGAAATTTCACTTATCAGTCACCAAATTATTTGATGGTGGTTTTGAAATAATTATTTAATTTCATGACGGTCATATTTTGCTATCACGGTGCAGAAGCGCTAAAAACAATGTTTTCAGATTTAGTATATTTTTCAGATAAATTCACTAATATCAAAATATTATAAAAAAAATGGGTGCGTGTACTTTATCTAGGCACGTTAAAAGTTATACTTCTTTGGTATATACAAAAAAGCAACGTGCTGTATTGTATACATTGCGTTGAAATATTGGTAGACAGAATGAGTATGCGCGTCCAACAAAAGGTGTATTGCACGAACGAGAATTTCTATCAATGATAGGTCTCTATCAACGGTTAAAAAATCTAAAATACACATTAAAACCCACATACCGAAATGCATTTTGCTCGCATAAAAAAGATAAAATGAAGCAATGAAAACATTATTTAATCACCGTAATAACATATTTTGAATTTGACTACAATTATATTATGAAAATTACATCAGTAAATATAAAATAAATAATAATTACTGCGCTTGGAACATATGCAATTTTCAGAATAACATTTTGTTAATAACAGCTCCAGGAGTGTAGGCAATTTTTATAACACCATTCTCAAACAACTTGATGTCGTCATTTAAAATAATTTATATTGGTCTAAATATCACTCGGAAAACCACCATCTTAGATTTTGATTGGTAGGTCGTGACTTCACGGTGTGAAAATATAACGTTGCATGATACGTGCGCATTTCGTTTAATCCTAAAATTTTACTCTAAACGCCTCTATAACTTCAAAAAAACTTTAATAGGCAACACCACCATGGAAGTCTAAAATTTATGTTAAAATTGGGTGATTTTATACAAAAAGGTGCTTACCCGATTTTAAAATACAATTTTTTTGTAAAATTGGGAGTATTTTGAAATAAAATTCCATTAACAAAATTGTTTCAAGCTTTTGCTAATTAAATCTTCACCGGAGAAAGTTGCATCTCAGTCATGGCAGAGGAGCTCCACGGGAACGGAGATGAGGCGGTAATTTTGTTTTTTTTTTCCAATAAAATAATGGTTTAATATGTATCTAAATAAGTGTAAAAATGAATATTCGCCTCCTCGAAAAAATCGCACAATCTCTACCTAAATTTCAGGCTCACAGAGTGGGGTAACTATTAGGTATTAATAATTAGATTTATTATTCACAATTCATATTCTCGCGTAAAACTACTTGAGTTCGTGTTAAAGAAATAACCTTTTATATTCACACACACGGCTAGTGGGAAATCAATCTGCGAAGAAAGAAAAATTAAATTATTATTTATGACATTGCCGCGGCCGGCGTCGGCTGGCAGCCAAATTACAGGGGCCTTAAAGTGCTGCATTCACGGCCGCAATCCCTCATTTCACGCGCATCAAATTACACCTAGGTAGTAGGTACGTCACTCGTACATGCTAAACTGAATATGTACCTCCTCTTGGTACATTCCGAGCTTCATTGAAAATATTCCAGCGCTGAATATTAATGACCCGCGTCCACGGATGATATTTTCGGCTCGACACAATCTCTTAGACAGGGATTACGCTTCCGCGAGATTTTATCGAGACGATTCTCGGATTTTATAAACATCAAGTCTTAGGATAACGCCGCGCGCCGTCTTGCGCCTCATTTTATGCTCGTACGTCAAATGCCACTACACTCACCATTGGTGTTCCGTTCGCCAGTTTATTAATTTAATATTTTTCGTTTGTCCACTTTTTGAGATATCAATTTTTGAAGGTGCCTATGGTTTTACGTTTGACACACCCATATTTGTTAATTCATTCAAATTCAACTTTCAATTTTGCATAGTTTTTATCATTTTATTCGAGTTGTATTAATGTATTAAGAGTTGAATGAATTTTTCACAATCCATATAAGTTACTGTAATCATAGTTAAATTTTTTGCAAAATTAATCAGAAATATTGAAAAAAAATTGCAAACTTTGATATTGCATATTTCTATAATTATTAATGTTATGGTTGCCTGAATATTTTCGACTCATTATCAAGACAGGAATCCACCTGTAAAGTTTTTGCTACTACCTACGAGACTGTATACAGGTGAAACAGAGCCAGTCCACAATACTTCACACAAAGATTCCTACCTAAGTTATGAGTCGAAAATGTTCAAACAATAATTTAATAATATCAATAATTTGAAGATAAGCGATTTTTTTTCTGAAATGAATCTATATTTTATTTCCATTCCAAAAATCATTTTATTTGACTTATATTAAATCGAGTGAATTCATAATTTTTAATATAAGATACTTTAAAGATTATTTAACGTTGTACAAAAAATAAGTAAAAAATATTTTTAAATATGTAATGAAAAATTTGAAGTAGTTCAACTCAAATTGTCGAAAAATTTCTGAAATTCACTAGATTTTTTTTATACAATTTTATCCTTTGTTCCTTCGCAATATGAAAACTGTTTCCTTGTTAACAACACACAATATGATACCTTTGTAACTTTATTTTTTTAAAAAATTACCGAAGTTGAACTTTCTATGAAACCAGCATTACCAAAGCGCTTTATAAATTATTAATCGCTATTTTTATATGCTGTTTTCGATTCCTTGGTAATATAGTGGATCGTGTCCCTACCTGTTTCGTGGGGATTGGGGTTACAATTTATTTATTTATTTATCTGAATATTTTGTCGAACCATCAAAACATATTTTTTGTTGCTTTGGTACGACACATAGATACTTCTAAGAGATCGTATCTTAATGCGAACACCTTCAGAATTCAGTTTACTCGAATATCACCGTTGTGAAGATATCTTAAAATCAGATTAACCTAAATTAACACAAATCGGTAATTGCTAAGTTTTATTGTATGTAAGCTTTTAAATACACTTAGCATATATAATAACAAGTGGGTAAGACTGCGTGGTAGAGTTTAAGAGGAGCAATACCGTGATTGAAAATGTATGTTTCTAGAAGCTTCGTGATATTTTTGCATGGTTCTCAAGGGCTCATGACAAAAAATAACTTTTTCTACCTATTATTAACTAACAAAATCAACGCATCATCATGTCGTTTTCTCCGTGAGAGTAGGAAGAGAGGACAGAATGCTACACCTTCTAGTCCTCATTCACTTTCATCAATTTTTTCAAGCAAGCTTGTCGACTGTGAAGGCTTCTTTTTCCATGATTTGTGGCACATGATTTATCTGATCATTAAAATCTTGTTTATGCTTCCATCGACATATTTTTTGTCACTCTTTATTCCTTCGTTCTGCCTGATCAAACATTTTATTGTTTGATCAGGCAGAACAATTACTACATTCAAAGCGCCGTTCACTTTATTTTCTTCAGCCATCTTCTTTTTGATATCCGTTCCCATCAAACATACTTCCTAAATACTTACTAACTAATCTGCTTATTACGAACATTCATTACCAACAAATAATTTTCAATATTTTCAATTACCATCTCTTTTGATTTGATAACATTTAAAAAAGGCACTTTTTGTGTACATCGTTTATCTCCATTACTGTACTATAAATCATGCTCAATAGTTGCCGTTATTTCTGTATCATTTGCACATAGTAAACAGCGGATAATTTCTGACTTTCACATATATCAAGGGTCCCTACATATACTGTCGAATATACGAAAATCCTTTTTTCGTTTTACTATCTTAAATCAACCAATTTATTATATTCTATTTTCGGACAGTGTTAAAAAAATTGAATTTTGATTTCAAACAAAACATATATACATTATATATTAGGAATTATATATTATAGGAATTTTTTTTTTTTAATATCCGAAAATACGAGTAAATCGGATGGTTTAAGATATTAAAACGAAAGTCATTTTTTTTTAGATTCGATAGTATACGTAGGGATCGTCGATATATAAACGAGTATAAGTAGAACAGCCATGAAGACATTCAGAAAACTCATTTACCATTTGGAATATCGATCAGGGGTACGATTAAGCCATTCATTCGTACACATGCAATGCTTCCTTAGTATAGGAATGCGATTGCATGTGTAAGTTTAGCGTCTCTGCTATATGTATGTTTTACTTTATAGTGCGTATGAGTTGTCCTTAAATTGGAGTAAAATAGTAAATTAAAATAGTACTATAACATTCCTCATATCAGTCGCTTCTAAGCATTTTGTAGATCTACAAATGTTTCGAATTTTCAACAGCACTTCTCCGTTATCATTGTATTTATAATCACTACTGACTCTACAACCCCTGGTGGGTTTTTTCTTCCCGTTTCAAGAATTTTCCTTTATTGATCACCACTATCCTCCATCTATTCTGGATTTCTGAGACATATATGTCTTTGAACACACCATCATCGCTTTGAACTTAGTAAGATCTGTAACCTTCTAGTATAGCATTCAGCAATAACTTCGGTATTTTTTGTTTGGTCACATATTCCGAAGACCAAAATCTTCCTACTTTAATAAATTTAAGACCTTACTTTAATAAAAAAGCGCAGAACTTAATTTTGTAACATCTAAAACAAAATTGAATTTCAAAAATTGTTGCATCGACTACCAACTATATCACATTATTGTTGGCAGACTTTCTGCCAGATACTGCTCTAGGGATATTCTCATTGCAGAAAATTCTCGTGCCTCAAACACTGGTAAAAAATGTGAATGAAACAAGTAACAGTACGGCCTGAAGATGAAAATCCGTGAAATGAAATTATTAATATGTTCAAAAAGATTACTTCATACACCAAATTCAACCTTTAACAATGAACCAATAGAAAGAGTCACGAAATATAAGTATTTGAGTGCACGGGTGAATGTGAAATGGGACCCATCTCGAGAAGTAAGAGCTGAATAGAGATGGCTAGGACTAGGACAGACTAGGACTTTTGTTCTTTAACTGTGACCTAAGTCTTCAACTAAGAATGCGTATGGTTCGATGATATCTTTTCGTCATTCTCTTATATAGGGGAGGCGTGTACCGAACCAAGATTGATTTAATCCTTTAAGTAAAGGTCTTTGAGACGTGGCTCTATAGACGCACACCAAAAATTACTTTGGTGGATAGAATTACGAATGTTGAAGTACACGGAAGAAGGTCGAGAACTCTTGCAGACTATCAAGATAAGAAGGTTTGGATATCTATGAGAGGACCAAAGTATTAACCAGTCTTAACCAGAGAAAAATAAGTTAAAAAAGAAGCGTAGGAAGACGATGCATCCTATCGTAACTTGAGAGGAGCGGTGAATAGAATAGAATGATTGTGGACCTCTGATGGCAGATGGCACTACAAGAAAAACGCCTGCAAAACGCCGAATATAATCTGTCGCCTTACCTCGCAACTATGGTAAGTCATTTGCGCATTTAAACTATTTGCTACACTGAAAAATATTTTGCTGTATAATATTTTTACGCTCGGGACTAATAACGCGTGACCAGAAGTGGGAATGAAAAAAGTTTTAATTTCGAATTTATTAATTTTATTCGGCAGATTCAACTTTGACATTAGGGGTCGGAAGAAAATGTCAAATTCGATAAATTAGGGTTATGTTGAATTTAGATTTATAATATCTCTGAATAGTTTTAGTTTAGAAAAAACTTTTCGACAAAATAATGTACAACAATATTTTATTGATTCTGACAAAAAAAAATGCTTGTAAAAGAATTTAATCCGAAATATGAATAAAATCAGCTGTTAATTTGTCGTATACTTTTCGAATATAAGACTGCTTTGTGCGATGATACCTATATGTTTAATGGTAGCTACCTACCTATCTTTTTGGTTCAACCACTTTTTTTTTCCAACGATTTTAAGATTTTTTTCTGGGAGTATGAATAAATAAATTTTTGATGCTTTAAGATTTTTGACTGTTGTAAACAATTTGGACAAGTCGTTACTGGACGTTACTGAGAAACGAATGAAGCGTTACTGAGGAAAGCTGTTACACATTATTTGCGACTACTGTAAGACTCGCTCTATTTTTTTACAGGAACATTGGCCTTGGCCATCATCTAGATTTCTGATAGTATTTTTATTTTATGTTAAAAATAAGTGTCATGACTATGGTTTCGCTTTGATGTGAGAAGCTTGTGTAGGTGTTTGAGAACCTCGATGTAATGAAAAGAAGATATTAATTTATATAATAATTATCAGAAATATTGAGATTCTTTGCCACACACCTTTATGATGAATTGCCAAGGTAACGCCCAGTACATTATTGGCACGGACGTCGGTGTGTTCTCTTTCACTCGCGCTTCGTTACTTTTACTATAGTATGACAGGGACGAACATTCGAGTCGTAATATTTTAATATGTTAAAGACGGCGATTTCGCGATAACTACAGGGGCTTGGTAATGCACCGCAACTAACTGGTTTATTGGTGCGAAATACTTTTTAAATTTCAAAATATCGATACGCGGGCACTGCCAACTCGATACAACGTTTCATACGAAATCACAATATAGATTTATGTAGATCATCAACGAATTGTAGAAGACAATCGTAATATTAAAAAATTATAACGATTTCTGTAATGTATAATGTATAAAATACATTTTTATACCTGAAATTTTATATTGTTGACACTCAAAAAAAAAATCTTAATATTCAAATAATGCAACAATATTACATATAAATATATTAAACCAAATTAAATATGCAATCGCTAATTATTATACAAAAAAAGCTGCCACAGGAGCTTATACTCGAAGTTTTTTATTGTTAGTAGACTGTTTTACCATCTGGGTTACGTCATTATTTACATATTAATACGTTAGTCACACATCAATCAAAATACATAATTCTCAATGCAACATTTTCCGTCACTAACACTACCAAGAAACTACGCTACGTATCTAGGCACTGTTTTCACAGCCAGACTTACAGACGAACAGGGCCATGTAGTAAACTGACATTACTACATGGCCCTGCTTACTCGCTAACACAAACATACTAGGATTTCGTGATAATTTGATGTGTTGTGAAAGATAGATATTCATTGGTATTTCTTAAAAAATAAACCAAATTAAGTAAAATCAAAATCAGATTAGAGATGAATTCATTTTATGTCATATATGTTAATGAAAAAATTATATGTATTTATGTTTATGTTTTGTTTTGTTTTGTTTATATTTATGTTTTGTTTATTGTAATTTATGTTAGTGAAATAAATATTCACTTAACATTTTCGATTGATTTCGCAAACCTTTTTGTTGTTGCTACTAATTAAAAACTAATTTTTGTAAAGCAGAAATTTAAACATCAGATCTTGCATTTCACTATTTCAGGAGAAATGCCAGCAGTAACGGTCCTGGAAGAAAGAAAACATCCTGGATGCAGAACTTTATAAAAATGTTTGAGAAGTTCATAGTCCATTTGTTCTGAATGGCTGCAAATAATATCATAATTGCCAACATGATCGCTAATATCCGCTGAGCGGACATGCGCCGAAAGAGAATAAGAAAAATGGTGATAGTATTACGCGACCAGCATGATTAACAAGTTTCTAATAACAAACGTTAAATATTAATGTATATGTTAAAATAATTTAGAAAAATATCATATATGTAAACATTAAAAATAATAGGTATAGCTTAATACTCAGAAAGTATCCCTTCATCAGGATACAACGAATACTTAAATTGAATGTATCCTAACTAACCATCACGCCGTTTCCTCGAGAGGTAGGCAAAGAGGATAGAATGGCACGCTCTTCTGTCTTGACGCACTACTTTTGATTCGTCCACTTTCATGTTTATATTATATCTTTTCATGCAAGCTCTTTGGTTGTAGAGCCATCCTCTAATATTTTATTTATCTGGTCAAGCCAGGTCTTACGCGGATGCCTTCTATTTCTGCTGCCTTCAACACTCGCCTCCCTAATATTCTTTACCAATCTTTCCTCACTCATCCATTCCATCTCAGCGTCATCATCTCGAGTCATATTAGGATGGATAAAAAGTCATACACGAATTCTAGGAAATGATAAAGCAGCCATAACAGCAAAATAAGCTTCCAAGAAAAAGACCACCCCCGGATTTAACCGATTTCCACTAAGCTATACCAAAAAGATAATCGGAGAGAGATTAGCCAACGACTGGAACACAAGATACAAAGCAGAACAAGGGAAAGTATTTTTCCCTAACATGTAAGATTGCAAAAATCTTCTCAATAAATGCCATCCAAATTTTGAAACTACTCAAATGTATACCGGTCGAAACTGTATACTCAAATGTATAGAGGTTGAAACTACTAGGTTGAAACTACATGTATACACGGGGCACTTCGAATATCTACACCGATTCAAGCTGAGGGAGGACGATAGATGCGTATGCGATGGTATTGCGTCGCAAGATGTACCCCATTTACTGTGACAGTGTCCCAAATTCGATACGGAGTGCAACATAGAGGGTATTCAGCTAAGCAACATACATGGGGCACTTAGACACAAGGATTTGTACGCTAAGGTGGTATCGTCAAAAGAGTAAAAACCCTAAAGGCAACAACGCAACAATATACTGTTCACACCGGGAATGAACGAGGGGCGGAGGGAGAGGAAGATGACAACAATTAAACTAAATTAAAAATAGATATTAAACAATATACCCAATGTAAATTTTTATTAAATCTAATTATTGTTATACTTTGATGCTTGACGATGCTTGCAACATTTTCTGTAATCAACTAAGCTATGTTTATAATACTCTGTACATAATAAGCAAGATTAATTTTTGGAGCAAATGATAAAAAAAAAATCTCAGCGATCTTTTCTTTAATCTATTCACTTCCAATTCTTTTATTCCCTACTTTATCGTACAAAGATTTTCCACACAAAAATAAATAAATGGCACTTATTCTAATTTCTAATTTATCTAACTGTAATCCTGGGTTATTTGTTCTTGATATGTCTACACCCTTAGATTTTAATATCAAAATAATGGTTTGAACAGTAATACTACCAAAACATGTTGATAATTCAATAAAAAGTGTTTTTCCACGAAGTGTTTTATTTTTATTAATATAAATAATGTTACCTGTTGTTATTGAAGAAGGCAAATTATTAAATAAGACTTGTACGAAAGGCAAAATGATATCTCATTTAAATCCAAAACTAATTAACACATCAAGGAAACTAAAGAGCACTATTCAATGGGCTTTGAATGGACTTGTCGTAAAAAAACAGTCGTTTCATTTGCACGTCGGCGTCGGTATAAATGCATTTGTGGCTCGCATTCGCCAGCTTTCTAGGGACCTGTTGCCGCCGCAGTTGCAAGTCACGCACCCTTGTTCGTCCATCAGGCGGCGCGACGGGCAATCAGGAGGTCCGTCCCGGGCCAGTCGGACGTCCTAACAATGCTGACAACACAAATACGCTAAAATATCGATCATCGCGATGTGGCTGTATCGATCCTGAGTGCACTGCAGACAGCAGATGCCGGGACAGGTGTGAAAGGAATGTACCCATCCCCGTTTTTTACCGGGCCTACTTAGCAAACAAAAAGCATCCATATTGATGACCATTGAACAAACACAATCGGGCCAAAAAATGTTTTATTGATCAATAAGCCTTGTTAGAATGATTGAAAAGGTTTTTTTTTGATAATGCTTTTTTTAAACGCTTGTCCAATTGGTATTTCAGTGTTTTTAAAGAGCTCTTTTTCATGTTATACTTCTTCAGGTGTATAGGGGTTAAGATTTTAGTACGCAACAAAATGCGAGTGAATAATTTATTTATTTATTTATTTTATTTGCATTTACATGTATATATTTTACTTTTTTATAAATTAGAGATGAGATTCTTACTATTTTCAAAATAAACTAAACAATTATGCTATTAAAAATTGGACTAACTTGCTGGTGTCTTGGAATGGAGCTCGAACCACTGACCACTAGATCACAAAGGCTAGGCAAGATCAAGTCATGTCAGTCACTACACCAACCAGCTACTCATTTACTTTTATATCAGGCAATTGTCTTTGCATCCCTCATTTTAATGTGTATATAGTAATAAAAAAAAGTAAAAAAGAATATTTTGTCTAGAGACATATTTATTAAATTTTTCAAGATTTTGTCTACCAAATATATAATTAATATCATGCGACAGAAATTTCCGCACATTTCATTAATAAAAATCTGTTTTTAACTTTATTACCGTCATCTGGCGAAATCCTTCTAATGTTTTTTAACTCGGTATGCGAAGCTAGATAGAAGCCGTTGCGCTGAATGGCATTCATCTCTTTACCGACGTAGAAGAGGAATCTGTAATCTGCGGATATCTCTTTAGTTTTTTTTGTTTGTTTCACGCTCCCTCACGCTCATATAGTTTTATATTTTATTTTACTTTGACGGTTGAAGTTTGAAAAGTAATGCGCTGTTTATTTTATTTATGCCAAGGAAATATTACGTCTAACGCGCGGAAGTATTACGGTAATATTAGGTCCTACATATGAAAATGACGTTTTATGTAGAAAACTTCAAACATTTTTGAATGTGTATACTTTTAAGTATATAACTATTTAAATAGTAGAATGGCCATTGTTTTCGATGCGTTTTTACCATTTTATTGAAAGTTCATAGATGCCTTTGCTATAGAAATCTTAGGGAAGGAAATCTTCGAATTCCTTAAAAGTGTTTTTCACTGCCTTTTTTCCAACTTTAAATTTTTCCCTTGCAAAAAGTTCAAATTCCGAAAAAATTTAAATCAGTAGGTGCAAGATCTGGCGAGAACGATGAGTGACGAAGAGTTTCTAGTCGAAGCTCCTGTATTTTTAAGATGATCACTGCGCAGGGTCTGGTCGAGCTTTGCCGTTGTAATTGTTGTGTCAGATCTCAAGAAGCTGTGATGAATAATGCCGGCCCAGGTCCACCACAAAGCCACAAGCGGTTTCCTTTTACTCAATTTGCATTTGGGACATTGTTTGGATATCTCCCCTGGGTCAACGATTGCGATGAACGTTTCCGATTATCATACAGGATCCACTTTTTATCACAAGTAATAATCTGATTCAGAATTCCCTCATATGTGTGCCGACCCAACAAATTAAGGTAAGCCTCGACGCGAGTTTGATGTTGTCTTTCAAGCAAGTTCATACGGTATCCACTTTCCGAACTTCTTTATTTTCTCAATTGGACGCGAATGAATCAATATCATTTAACTGTTCGAAGAATATTTTTTCTTCTTCTGTATGAAGGCTTGAACTTTGTGGTGACATTATTATTAAAATAAAACACAAATTACTTTGTTTTCACCACTATATTAGATTAAAAAAATCTACATGTTTCGAGAACAATGTTCTCTTCATCAGGATTATTGTGTACTAATCTTAAAAGTTGAAACAAGCAAATATGTTACGGTGAAGGAGCGGTTGAGGGGGTTGGTGAGGGGAGGGGGGGGTTCGAGGTGTTGATTATTATGGGTCATTTGGAATGTTAAGTGGAAAAATATTCAAAATAGGATTATGCAAAAATTTCGTCTGTGTATTTATTATATTAGACTTAATATTAACATTTTTGCTTGTTTCAACTTTTAAGATTAGTACACAATAATCCTGATGAAGAGAACATTGTTCTCGAAACATGTAGATTTTTTTAATCTAATATAGTGGTGAAAACAAAGTAATTTGTGTTTTATTTCAATATCATTTTGTCACTTATGTTGAAGGCTGTGCTTATTCTGACTTGGTTTGAAATGAATCTGCTTCCACTGTAGCTTTCAATTCGATTTGTCATTGTAGTCTTCGGTTGTCCACGGGGCTCGTTGTTGCGATCGAAATTTCCCGAACGAAAGCGATCAAAGCACTTTGCGTTCATTTGCGGTACCTGGTCCATGTACGGCGTCGATATTGCGGTATTAGTGCTAGGACGGAACTTATACTCAAAAATAACGCGAATTGTCCTCCATGGTCGCAGACACAGCGATATCAAAGAAAAACGGCGAGAAAACAAATGACTAAGTTTGAAAAAGGAATGTCACAGCTTTAATATGACATTATTTTGAATTTGGAATTCCAAGTCGAGTGCAAGATATTGTTTACAAGTATTAGAAAACGGCATTTTCTTATATAATTTTCTTATGCATTATAAGTACAGGCACCCAATTTTTTATTTTGGTAAATAGTTACAGCTCAATTTTATAAGCTGCAAGTAAATATAAAAATAATTCTGTACTATTGAAAATTGAGACATTACATATACAGACATGAATAACGCGTATGTAGGTACGGATGAAATTTTCGACTAGAGACAATCTCTGAGATACGGATTTTATTCTTTGGAGACATCTTCAGACTTTCATAGTTCCCGTATACACACCTCGTCGAACGTCAAATATCACTTGTTGATTTGATTTTCGGTTCGAAATTGAGTAATTTTAATCTTCCTAGCCGGTGTGAAAACGGTGTGAATTCAAAGCCTTCTTTGTTGTTTGTCAGAATAAACAGTTGTAGATGTTTTTGTTCTAGATAAGGTTAAAGGCTAAAATCTCAGCACGTTTACAAGGTAATATAGCTTTATTTCATTGTGTCTCATATTATGGACACGCATTCATTTGATAAAAATTATAACTATGCAGTATTAAATATCGAACATCAGAAATAAATTGAACAAGGATTTCCTTGTTTACGATTGAATATTTCTGCAAAATGAATATTCCTGCAACAGAAATTTGTTTTGAGATTAAGGTTGTTCTGAATAGTAATCGATATTTAAACATATCATTAATTAATGCTTTTCCAGCGTCTAGCGAGTATGTAAATAAATCTTAACAATTTGTCTGCGACGTATATTTTTTCTTGCATTATTACACACTTCATTAAAGATTCAAACTCGCTAGATCGAAATTCGACCGAGTCATCTAGCGGCATCCTGAATATGTATGGATTTGGAATATCAGAAAAGGTTCCGTGACGACCGCCAGAGCACCGATCGCCTCGCGTTGTCAAGCCGTGAAGGTGCGCATGCGCATTGTCAGTGTAAACATTTGTATTTGACGCTTCCAACAATGAAAAGACGCGGGTCGCATTTGTACCATTCAAATAAGTAAATCCCCGGACAAACGGATCGGTGGTTAAACGGGCCGCCCCGTGTAATACAATGCCACCCCTTCCTCATGAATATGCAATGGGGTATTCAAATTAGCTCCAGAGCAAACAGCCCTTGACGTCACATGGTGCAGCCAACGTCACATCGATCTGACGTGGAAGAAGGGAGGCTCTGCAAAATACAGCGCAGTTCACTGTTATTGACAAGGACGTTCGAACAGCCTAAAAAACTCCAAAATTATGTGGAATTGTAAGTCTTGTTGGCATAATAGTAAGGTAAAGTGGGAATCCAAGACCAGACCACAGTTGTAATCCTGAATTTTCGCAATATTATTGCGATAACCTCGGAATCAGATAATTCGTAATAGTATTGCAGTCACAATAAATGCAATATTTGGAACGCATACTCATTTTTATTAAAATGATAATTATAAACAAATACAATAATATATTTTTGTATCCCATGTTCACCTAGCTAGGTAAGCATTTGCCTCAGGGCAGACTTTTTATACATTTAATTGTAGAAATAATATGCAAGATCGATATTTTTTTAAATACGGATGCCAACACGGAATAGGTACGTGTTGCATTAATATTCTTACTATTTTCACAATAAGCTAAACGTTTGTGCTATGAAAATAGGACTACCTTGCTGAAGTCCTAGAATGGGGCTCAAACCACTATCACAGATCACTAGGCGAGCGTCATGACCATTACAACAACAAGCTTATTGTTTTTATTTATAATTGTTTCATAGTTAATTTGTATAAATAAAAAAAACGAGTTATAGTATGTTTCAAGCTGTAAAGATAGATATAAATTAAGAATTTCATAATTTAATTTTGAATAGGTGAAAAAACGTTTAATATAGTTTCTAAACTTGTTGTAATGTTAATCTATGAGCAATACAATTATGGATTTGTATTAATATCACTTGCTCCTTCCAAATCATCTCACAAAAAGGGCATGCCATTGACCGAATTTAGTTTGTATTTTTCGTACAGTAAATTTTAGCATGATGTTTCTTGTGCCATAACAATGAATTATGATAGTTATATTTCTAGTGTTTCTTTTATTCTTAAAAAAAATGAAGGTGTAAAATCATAACACAAGAATGACAATTTATAATGTGAATGAACAAAAAAATTATGAATAATATGCCCGAAGCATTCAGGGTTTCACTAAGGCTTGATACGAATCTACGAATGCCTCCAGCAGTTAGCAACTTAAAAGGAAAATATTCGTTATTGTTTTGGTATTGGATAAATGTATCTTAAAAAAATAAAGAACAAAAGCACGAACTATTTCATTCTCAAAATCTCGGGTATTCAATATTTATTCTTACACTCGGGTGAAAATTCCCTGTATATTTACAGTACACACTTTTTTTAGGTTGCGACTGGATTGTATATACTCTAAGGTTGTGACTACTTACGATCTATGATAACCAATAGGTGACTGCAATAAAAAGTCAATATAAGTACTATATATTTGTAACTATGTATTTGTAATAAAGATATCAAGTTCTTAAATTAAATTCTTTTTTGTGATGGATAAAACATTTAAACTGTCGATTTCACAATCTTTTTTCATGAACAAATCCTACCATTAGCTAAATTTTATTTCATTGGTAACAGACACAACAAAAAATGATCGAATAAAGATCGAATAGAGTTTCTTGATAAAAAAATGTTAAAAATAAAAAAAATGTTTTAAATAGTCACCGATGATTACATTAGAATGTACTAAATTATGAATTGTATGTATCTAATCCTTCCAAACTCATGTTAAATATAAATTTATAAGCTATATTTCCTATAAAATCTCGAATTCAGAATATTCTAAATTAATAATCCTCGATTACTGTATTTTATTTTTTTGGATATTGCTGCCTTTTCTTTTATACCCCACACATAATGTACTAATGTTTAATATAAATATTGTTTGTAAAAATGACGATTGTCAGAAGGCAAATAATATATTCGTATCGGTTACGTATGTAAATATTAAATGCAGCGGTTGCATAATTATTTTTGTTATTTGCATGTAGTGAATAACTTGATTGACAGACTGATAACACTGTATTTACTTTGCACAAGGCTACAATTAAATTTATCAAAAATAAACAGAATAAAATTATGTTTTGTTATAAATTTACATTAAACCTTTAGCAAAGTTTGTACAGTGTATGAATCATCAAATCAAATCGTTGAATTTTATTTTTCGGCATGGTTTGTGACCTTTGATAGAATATCGTAAAGTGAAATAAAAATGTATATGTATTTACATGTTTACACTTTTTTAGGTTGACTTCTTAAGTTCTATACTAATCAATTCGTAACTGCAATAAAAAATTATTTACTTTGTAATATGTTATTTTATTCTGAAAGATTTAATTTTTAAACTTATTACAAGAAAAATATAAGGATAATATTTTTGTTATACAGATATCAAGTTTTTAAATACACATTTCTTGTGTATAAAACGATAGTATTGTGTCGTAGGTATTGAGTGTATAATTTCTTAAGTAGACATATAATGCATAATGCAATGCACTATATTGCTGTAATCGTTCTATATACAGAGTATGAAAATGTTTGAAATACAAAATATTGTTCAACGACAATTATTAATGCACTTTATTTAGGATCCAATGTAAAATAAAGTTTGTACGTAAGTGTCTTAATAAAGAAAAATTAATTCACTTAGGTATCTAACGAGCAACCAAAATAATATTTTACTAAATTTTTCATCCTCATTTTACCTTGAATACTTTAACTAGCTGTTGAAAATAAGAACAAAGCTCTGAATTTTCAATAAATTTGTAATACATTTTTCTAATTTGTAAAACTCGTAAATCTAATGTAACATAATTTATTTAAGTTTTCGGGCGCGTCACCTTGTTGGTTATTATTTTCACACGTACTTGTCAGATCATGATAATGAATATAGATTATATTATTAATGGATTTGGAGTTGACGTTATAGAGAATATTCATGATCAGAGTGAAAAACATAAACTATGCTCTCTCTACGCGGGTTTAACGATAATTTCATACTTTACTACTCGAGTTTCGAGAGTATCAAAATTTTTCATGCACATGATCAGAATATTGCCGATGAGAGATTTAGATACTCCGAAACTCGCGTAGCAAAATATAGCAAATTTTAGCAATATTTTTATAAGTGTGTTCTGAGAACACAACTACTAGTTATTTTTTTTTAAATATAGAGATATTAAAAATAACCTGCTGTGAAATCTATGTATACTATTCATGAGAAGGACTTTAGGTGTCTCTAGCATAGTCCCATCATCAAGCGCCTTGAGGTGAGTACTCGCGAAAACGGTGCCGCATAAATGATCCAATTATTATTATTATTATTAAATAAACGGAAGGTTTTCAGATTTGAAACATATATACAACTTTCGAAAATTTGAAAATGTGTGGATGGAATTGATGAAAATTGCATTGTTAGAGTGATCACTTAAGCCAGCTCGTGCAGTTTGTAAACCCATGGTCATCATATAAAAGACTTCCGTACATGTTTCTCATATAAATAGTTTAATATCTGTGAAACTTCTATAATTTATCTTCATTATTAAATTGTAACTAAACTCGCGTGGAGATAAAATAGTTCATGTTTTTTATTCAATTTAATGATCATGGATATAGGTTAACTAATTCAACTGGCAGTGCTGTCTTCTAGTGTTCTATTCAGGAATCTAAAATTCGTTTTCAACAAATAAATTTTTATATCTCCACGCGTATTATAAACTTGCGACGCCTTCCCTCGCTCGTAATGAAGCCACTCACATTCACACATCCCACAAAGCAGCGCTATCGGAGTCGTCGTTTCATTATTGATAACACATTATAATTCAAAATATTGGGTAACTGGGAACGAGGAGAGCCATCTTGATCTGGAGCGACGGGGCAAAGCGCGCCGCCCTGGTCCACGAGGGATGCGGGCCGCCGCCGCCGCAGATAGCGGGGGCAGGCACCGTCACGACGGGCGGGTGATAAATCTCCCCGTGCTTAAACACTTCCAATCGTAGGAAATAGTTATTGGAACTAAATAAATGGACATAACTTTAGTTCAATTACAAATATTAATGCAGTCCGGCCGCTTTGGCGGCGCGGCCCTATCGGTGCTATTCAGATTGTGATCGCCATCACGGCTCACGTTCGGGTTCCTATGGAGATGCTGGGAGGTGTAGTACTCGTATCTCGAAGAAATTTAAGACGTTTATGGGGTTTGATGTAGTGCGAAATGCGGCTGGATGTATTGGTGCGCGATATTATGAAACGTTTAAATATTTTTAATGATAAATAAGATATATTTTCGAGGTTTGGACTTCCAATGAAAAAATATTAAAAAATGTGTGCCTTAATAATTTATTTAATTAATCCATTCGCATCTGTTTATGAATAACTAGATGTAGCATTGGATTCTTATATATGTTAATTCCATATTCCCTTATATTTCACTTTTAGAAAAAGTCGAAAGAGACCAAATCATCACTTTATTAACACAATTATTCCCAGTTTGTTCTTTAAAATTCTACGCTCACAGTCAATTCATTTTGTTTCATAGTAAATATTAATATTTTTTTTTCAGTTCATATTTTAAATTGTTAGAAATTAAAATTCTTCTTCTTATTGTCGTTCAGGCTCACTCAAACATTTTCATCTTTCCAAAATAGACTGATTAAGCAACTGTTCTTTTGTCATTAATTTTACCATTCTCTATTTTTCATTCATAGTTAATACTGTTACTTACATACTAGCTCCAGGTTTAACTTTGGTTCAACAATATTGGAAACAGGACTCTATTATGTTCGCTAGTATTATAAATTGATGCATTTAAAAAAAAATTCATACTATTCCCACCATTATTGTACATAGACTTCCGCTCCTTCATAAAATTCATTACCATCCAGTATTTTGGACCTGTCTAAAAATGTATTGAGAATAAACAAATTATAACACCGCATACAATACATAAATCTCGTTTGAATTGAAAAATGAACATATTTTATTTGAGAAAATAATTTTAGTAAGATGCGATAATTGAGCAACGAGATCAGAAGAATGATGGTCGAGGGATGGATGAGAAGACAGTGAATTGAAGATCTTTTGAGGAGGCAAATTGGATTTTTTTAAATTTATAAATTAGATTTTGGGATTTGGATTGCTTCGTTTGTATTTTTAATGAATATCATCATTTTCAATTTACCGAAATAATATTCACTAAAAAAATGCAATTTATAATTTTGGGAGTTTGTGTTTTATATTAATTTTTTACACCAATGCGCCTATGCCAAAACTTGGCAAGCTTGGGAATAATTACATTATGGAGGATAATTTTCAAAATACTTTGATTAAAAATTTGTGATGTTTCTGATGCTGTGCAGAGAAATCGGAATAATTTGGATAAAGCTCTCGATCACTCTTTGTTAAATGTTTATTTATTTTCTTTAACATGTTGTGAATCTCTTTATTTTATTTTAATTTTTATCCCATTTTCTTCTATTCCTTTTTTTTGGGTTTGAGTTTCTACAACCTTTGTGGCCAATGTTTCAAATCCCATTGCAGGGTCGTAGAAATATAAAGCAGAATACTCTAGAATACTAAAACCAGAAAATTCTGAATGGCAGTAGAAACTTAAGAACATTTTTAAATGTGTTTTCTTATGCATATAATTATATTTACTTTATACACCTACCTATGTAAAATTAAAATTCTAGTAATCTAAAGGTCCATGTTATTAATTTGAAATAAAAAAAAATATACTTAAAAACCAAAATAAAGAAATGTTAAACATTAATGGCGCAAGTATTTAGTTGTTAAAAATTACTAAATTTGGAGGAAACAAAAAAAACATGGGTGGAGAGAGACTCGAACCTCGAACCTCGAACCTCGCGCCTACTGCAGCGCGGCGACAAGACATCATAGCCACCATCGCTTCTCCGCGGCCGTCAAAAATACACTACGCACGGCTTAGCTAGGCCGAGGTTTGAGTCACGTTCCAGCCGTGTAATTTTGTTTTTACTCCCTTTCTTTTAACTCGTAGCGTCTGGTTGCTTGTCTGGCGAAAAAACTTTGTATCGTTTTTAACCCTTTTCACGTGATCCAATCGAGCTGAAACTTTGCAAGCAAACTCGTGGCGACGATCAAGAATATCTATCAAATTTTCGTTAAAAAAATTAATAATTATAGTGTAATTTTGGATTTTGAGAAATTTTTAAAGGTTTTTTCATACAACTTTCTCAGTTGTATGAAGAGACTGCGACGCATCTGGTTGACACTAAACCTGATTATAGTATAATTTTGGATTTTTGGAATTTTTTTATTACTACCTTTCGTAGCGTCGCCCGACCGAAGCCCAACACGTAGATTAAGCGCATTTTCCACTAGTAAATGAGAAAGGGAGTATAATAAAAACTTGGTTTTTATGGGTTAGTTTTTATTAGCCGTGAATTTGAACGAAGTTATTATATTTCGATATTACTGGAACATTAATTTCAAGTGCATTTCGTGGTTTTGCATTTTCGTTACATGCTCCGCTACACTCTGTTTTCTGCTACATGCATTCCCGTTACAATATATACGCTGTGCATGCGCAACTTTCGTTACAATAAAATTTTTATCCTCAATAACTTCACAAAATATATATATTTTAAAACCGATTTACTTAAGCATCCTTTCTTATTAAGACAGGATTATTTTGAAATGAGCCTTTGGCCTTCGGGAGAGTAGATAAATATGCCCCTTCTCATCCACCGAGCGGAGCGATACATTCAATATAATATAAATAACGCGCGTAAGATATTACAAACATAACTAGAGCACATTATCGCGAAAACACATTAGATTAATGCAATATTAATGCGATGCATGTTTATAGCCTTTATTCTCGCGCAGCAAAAACAATGAGTTGTAGATCCGAACTACAGCGATAATCTCGTTAATCGCTCATCGCTATCTGCCGCCCACCGCCCGCCTCTCCGGCGGAGCACATGCCCTCGGAGGATGCTGCAATCTGCGAGGGGCCAGCGCCGGACACAATGGGAGAATATTTCATGCCGTAAGGAGGTGGCGGAGATCGAGCTCGCCATCTCGGCCGCGGCGTATAAACAAGGCAGAGTGGTTCATTTGCCATCGAGATAAGTGTGCGAAAAGTGCCGTTGCTTTTAGGCGGGCACCAGGGCCGGCCCCAGCGCGCGGGGCGCCCCCGGCATGAGGTAGCGTCCCGATCATTCAGTTAGTGGAAAACATAAACTCCGTTATGTAGTAAAGTAAACTACGATTGCTTAACCTTAATGTTTGTTATATATTATTGTATGCACTAAAAACAATTGACATTCTCACATTCAAAAAGTACACAACCAAGCAATCAAAATAACACAATTAAAATAATAATAATAATCACAAATTAAAATAAAAACATTTCAAAAAACTTAATAATTCAACTTTCCTTATTTCGAATGTCTGTCTGTCCGTAACTCTAACGTAAGAATTAGACTGGAATTACTACTACAAACCTGATGATGACTAGCCGCTAATGAGGCCCAAGTTTGACATGTTAATCATTTAATTCATTATTATTATGTCCCGTGATTTTTCACGGATTTACGGATAGCTATAAAATAAACATTAATGTAAAAAAAATATGCACAGAAAATCAATGGAATAAAACACAACACTTAAAAGAATCAACCATCACTGTCTCAGAATCGACAGCATATTCCTATTTAAAGTAGTCTCATAAAAAATATCTATAAACTCACTGTACTAACAAACAAATCTTATGTTAGAAAATTGAGTGATTAGTCAATTAACCTGATTTTATTTATTTAGATACGTGGTGTAGTCAAAATAACGTTTGTATGAAGTATGAACAGTTTAATTTATCAGAATATGTGTAGACATGCATAATTGATTTTATATCTACTTAATTGCAATTATTGTAATGTTTTTTCTAACATTGGTATGACATACCTACATATTAGTAAAATAGCACAAAAATAACAAATTAGGTACATTTAATGGACGGAAAACATAACCTATGTTACCTATACGTCTGTGAAAATATAATTTTATATTTAACTACTTAAGTTCGAGAATAACAGAATCGCTCATTGTTGAAGTATTAAACTAACTACTTTCAAATACATAATTTTTACACGGATTAGGTGGAAATACAAAAAAAAATTGATTAAATATTGACAAAATGAGCTAGAGTTACTGGTGTAACGGTAATATTGAGAGGAGAGGAAAGTAGTTAGTGAATGTAATATTGTTAATCAAATTAATATCCGAATTCAAATTTCTTTTAATTTCTAAACTTTCAAAATTATTAATTTTATTACCTGTGTGCGTGCAAAGCAATTCAAAATAAACGTTTCTTTAATTAACATTTAAAAAATTCTCACAAGAACTATAGGATGTTAAATAAACTAAAATGTAAAAAAATAATTTTTAACATCAAATAAAAAATAAATAAACTAAAAATAAAACAAACTTCGCATACAGTTTTGGCGTTCCTCTTGGTCTTATGCCCCCAGCGGCTGCGCTTAGCGCCTAGAGCTTGCACCTCCACTGGCGAGCACCAGACGCCGGGTCGGTGCTGGTGCCGTGGTCAGAGTTAGATCGCTCTGGGGAGAGGCTTTAGTTTACTAATGAATGATAAAATTGCACTAATTTAATGGACTTTCTAAATATTATATTATACCAAGATATATCATAATTTTTGAAGATATACTTCTTTTGGCGCGTTAAGGGTGAAATTTTAGTATGCAACGAAATGCGCGTGCGATCATGCAATTAATACAACTTTATTAGCGCCATCTAGCGATATGATCCAGATGGTTCTTATTGTCGGTATCTGCGAAGTTCGATAGATGTCGCCGCTCTGCTGAATGACGTCCGCCTCTTTACCGACGTAGAATGGGTATCTATAATCTGCGAAAATCTCTTTAGTTGTCAGTTCTTGCGGCTGGTTCGTTTCGCTTTTCCTCGCGTTCAGATAGTTCTGCGATTTGTTGTACTTTTGCGATGCGCTGTGTATTTTATGTACCTATGATTACTTACAAAGTACCTGGGCGATCGGTTTCACGACAGGACGAGCTATTTTATGTAGGTATCCAACACACTAACCATGTTATGAATCCACCTATGTATATCGTACACGATACACATGCAAAAAATTAATCAACCTACATTCTGTTATATAATTTGCCAATATACCTACTTATTCTATTATTTATTATTATCTATCTTGAAATTCTTTAATTTTTAATCATTTTCTTCTTATGTATCTACTTTTTACTTATGTACTTAGATGCTACTTGAACACTGTGTGCTTTATATTATGTAAAATCTCAATTCAGGCTGTCTATTATTTATAAAGTAATTAATAAATGTGTGTCAAAAGTATAATTCTAATGCGCGTACATAAATACACACACACACAATTAAAAAAAAATTGATGACACCTTTTGTGAATGTGCTCATATGTATCTTGTCCAAGGAAGATTGGAGGCCCATTGGTCTCAACACGGCTGTCATCATATCTCCGTTGTTTTGGTGACTACAGTGTGATGTGAAGCTTGCCTATAATAATAGGCAAGCTTCACATCGGTTCT
>JADDOH010013002.1:0-10729 GCA_016648135.1 Agrypnia vestita
ATCATACGGGGTTATTAATAATTGTTGACTATTCAAATGTCTGCTTAATTGAAATGTTGAGAATACTAATCAAATAGATGATCTGTTTGAAATAAGGAGGTCCCGCTCGCTTTGAGGATTTGCCTCAAATGTGCCAAACGAGGAGACTCGACCATCAAAGCCCTTTGACCATTCAGCCGCAGTGTAAACTAAGACGTCCGATAAATAGGGGCTTCCCTTGCACTTTCCGCCCGCAGTTACCGGACAGGGCGGCGAGTGCAGAAATGAGGGGCGGTCAAAATGCTTTGTGTCAGCCCTGCCTCCATATATTTAAGCGTAACGCAATATGGTGATTATTCTATAACTCGATGAATAATCAAAGGAATTGGAAATGATAACATATTTATTTTTCGTTACAGATTATCTTACAGCCATTGATAATCGTATACATAAATGACAAAGCATATAAATAACAGACAAAGGCCTAATTTCACAGGAGTAGGTATATATTATTTTTTAATATATTTACTGAAATTAATGAACATATTCCAATAAAATATAATACATAACATGAACAATATAAAATACATTACAACAAAAGCTATAACAATTTAATACATAAGCAAGGACAAATTAATGTTACTAACAAGATGGAGACAAGATCTGGACTATCTAATCAGAGATTGTTTAAACCTAGACAGACTTAGAACGAAGGAGTCCAGATCCTGTTATGAGTTTATAAGACGACATAACCGTGACATGGGAGCATGGAATCCATAATTAGTTCTATGATGGCTAAGTAACAACAGTTCATTATTTCTGAGTCTGCGGGTTATTATGTCGGTAAGGTAGTAATTTAAATAGTTGGTATGTGCAAGTATGTGTGTGTGTGTGTGTATAAGTGAATGCACGCGCGCATGCGTGAGAGTAAATATATCACTCGCAAGTTCACAGAGTAAATAAAATTTGAACAAAATATATCAAAATCTGGAAAACTTATGTAATAAGTATTTATTAAGGAGTTGCGGCCGTAGTGCGACATATAAAGAAGTGTGTGTTTGTAATTTTGAAATACCCATTAGGATAAGGCGTAGAAGAAGTAGAAGACATCGCGCTGTACACAACACATGGTACCTACGGTACAAGGTTTCACGCTTTTCTCGAGTTGATCACACGTTTGTTCAATGGAGTGACTGCGATTGTAATACCTGAAAAATTCTTTACTCTCAATGTCCCTTTTGCTCTCATCAATTGTTTTTGCAAGCTGGTGAGATTTATTTCGCATTTCTCTTGCGGGAGTACATTATTTATTGACAAAAAAAGTTAAGTAAACAATAACAATAATTTTAAAAATACATAAAAATAATTAATACATAATAAATACAAATATCGATTTGTAAACATTTATGTATGATTGTAAAAAAATATTATATATATATATTATTAACTAAATAAACAAAAAAAAAATATTAAAAAAAAGACAAGAGTAGTAACAGCAGTAAATAAATAAATTAGATAAGTCTAACTTGCACTGATTGCTACAACATGCATTGAATCAATATTTAATTATAAATTAAATATTGATTCAATGCATGTTGCATATATAGCTGGCTTCTATCTAACTAGCTACCAGGTAAAGAAAATAGAGAATTGAAAGAGAAAATGACGAAGACTGCAATATTTAAAAAATTGGTTTCACATGGGCTATATACCTAATTTCTTACAAATTTGTTACTTAATTCCTAAAACCACTAACGAGCATAAATCGATAATTCTACCAGCCAAAGAATATGCCGGGTTCGAGTCCCGGTGCTAAGTTTGTATTTATTGTTTCGATAAATAGATTTTTAGATATTTTTTTAATATTCTATGTATATCTATTTTAATAATCAAACAACCATGTTCTTAAACTGCAACTTTTCAAAAAAAAAAAAACTTTACGATGATATGCAAGCGTGAATATGTACGTACATAACTTTACTGAATCAGTTTGTGTTCATTATCATCCATTGGTGTCAATCAAGGCAGCAGTGTAGTCCTGTTGTTGACTTGTTTCAGTTCATCGATTAGAGCTTTGCTTGTCTTTCGAATCATCCATGGTCCAGCTCCGAGTAAAGCTAATGCATTTGTGCAACACGAAGCATCGGTGGGCCCTCACTACGCAGCCATTTCCTCTTAACGAGGAAGTCTTTGAATTATTTTGCGTGCAGGATTAAAAATTAATGTGAAATTTTACAAAAATGTTCATAATTTATTATTTTAAACAGAAATTAGACACAGAGTTACGTGAAATCTATTTTGATTTTGTTTATTATTTATTGAAACGAAGATTTTATATAATTATAAAAGGTTTGTGATAATCCGATTTAATCAAATCATAATAAACCCTTTGTTTCGTGACCGCCGGCCGCCGATCGAAATGATGAGGTGTGATTGGTGGAAAGTGACATTCGATGTATTCTGCTCCAATCGCTAGCCAGCATTTAAAACGTTACAAAATCCGACCAGTTGACAATTGAAACTCAGAAAACCAATTCTTTTTCTGTTAAAAATTAACATTCTTTTTTTCGCACGAGTACAATAAAATTTTGACAATTCAATGGATGCGCGCGTAATTCGTGGTTTCCCATTTCCGCTACACGTTTTTCCGCTAAATGGCGCACGCTGTGCTTGCGCAACTTCCGATACAATAAAAGATTAAATTTTCAGAATAAGATGGCTACATTAGGTTAGGTTAGGTTACAATAAAAGATTAAATTTTCAGAACAAGATGGCTATATTAGGTTATAAAAACCGCCATCAGGGACACTTAACGGCTCTAGCGGCGAGCAGAAGCCTGGACCAACACTCTAGGAAGTAAGAATTAAAGTAGAAGTGTGTACAACTTTAATTATGTTACCTCGAGCCACCTGAAGAGGTCAGCAACTGTGTGTAAAGCAGAAATGTGGTCGAGTGCCAGAGAGCGAGAGAATGTGTAATTGGGCCTCCTGTACATTGACGATACATTGATCCAGTTCTGTTGGGATTATTCCAGAGAGATGCACATAATGGCTCACGTGCAATATCACTGATAAGGTTAATGGATGTCCACGTGGTCAATAGACTGGCCCGAGGTGATGTATGGCAAGGATACAATACAAAATGATATTCTATCAAAGTGCCATGTCGGAGCTTAATTGATTTTTTCAAAATTTAAAGAATATAGACAATGATTTTGTAGTGACATTATTAATATAATTAATAAAAATATACTTGTTTTCAGCATTTATATATTGAAAATATCAACAAATTTCAGGGCCAATGGTCCCTTCGTCAGGATACAATCGGAGTATAGATAATAAAAATTAAATATAAAAAAAATAATATGGTAAATGAGTAATAATTATGTAACAACATGAAAAGAAATTTAAAAGATAAATATTTGTAAAATGCACCCGGTTATTTAAAATATTCAATTTACTATCACAACTTTTTCTTTTTTCAAAAATTTCTAATTTATCAAACTGTAATTCTGTATAATTTGTATGTGAAATTTTTAAACCCTTATTAATATCAAAATAATGAATGATCCATGGCCAAAAGAGGGTTCGCAAATTCGGAATAATTATTGCTACTTAAACACCTCAAGTGTTCATTAATTTTAAACAACATAATTTCTATACGTTTTTTCTATGTAAAATAATCATCATCATCAGATACAAAACAAGTTATAAAAACCCGATTCTTTTTAACGAAGGGACCATGTTGTAATTTTCGATATATAAGTGGTTAAAACAAAGTAATTGAAGTAAGATGGATATTTTAAACGATCCATATGGATTTGTAGAGATTCAATTCTCGAGGGATCGCTGGAGTCATATTATGGCGTCTTCAGGAAAGTGTCGTCTCCCAGCAGGGTCAAGGATGTACATTGTGCACAAGTGGAGGTGTATTTCTTCTTTCTACCCCGAGCCTAGTTTGCGTATTTAAAGCGTAGTCACACGGTTCGTATAAAACATCCGTTTCATTTACCTAAATTATTAAATTATAAGCAATTTCTTTTTTTAAATAGAGATGCGAAAACGGAATACGTGTCACATCAATAGTCCTACTATTTTCAAACTAAGCTAAACGCTCGTGTTATGAAAGTAGGATTGACTTGCTGGTCTGAAGTGAGGGTCGAACTCGCGACCTTTAGATCATAAGGCGAGAGTCCTAACCACAAGACCAACAAGCTACTTGCTATTGATTTATATATTTGAACTGACTCAGTAAATTAAATTTAATGTTGTTTCACTAACACATTTAATGAAATATGACAGTTTTTAAATAAATTATATGAATAGATTTTATTATAATGAATTATTATTACGAATAATTATACAATATTCTAATTCTAACTCCAGAATACGGCAAAAGAAATTTTATTTTAAAAAATACTGAAAACGCACATTTTCAAAAAATCATATCCAAAACTTCCGCAAACAATTAAAAATACATAGGAATAATAAGTTGTGCAATGTCCTTCAGGTGAAAGTACGATGAAAACGGTGCCATGCAAGTTCTACATCATTATTGTTATAACTCACCGATTTATTTTTATCATCCCGGTATAAAAAACACGGGTATATTCAAATTTTATCATACATTATACGTGTTTTCTATTTATAAACATAGCGAAATATACAAATATTAAAAATTTATATATTACATAATAATTTATTTTAAATGTTCAAAGTTTTTTTTGGTGAAACATTATGGAAATTAATTTTTAATATATTAAATATGAATCGAATTGGAAAAACACTATTTTTTCCACTATATCGTTTTCGAGATCACTCTCATTATCAATAACAAGTTTTCAAGTAAATTAAAAACAGTTAAAGACAGTATTTATAGGGATTGGGTGTATGTAATTGTAGTGGGGGTAGAGGCGGGATTAGAATAGATAGGAGCGGGGAGATTATGGGTGGTATTTGTATGTTAATTATATTTTTAATATTTACATTTTTATTATGAATTTCTACGATCTCTAAAATAAATTTTTTTCTTCCTTTATTGCAACAATGGATTAGCGTGAAATTATTATGACCCCCCATTTTGGCATGTTCCGCCATTTCTGAATTAAAGGCAAAATTTTTTGATTTTTAAATTCAGTAGTTCTATTAATAATATTAATGAATATACAAGTGCAGAACCAAGCTCGTGAAAGGGATACGTTGTGAGCAACTTACGAAACTAGGGGATGACGGGGTGAGACGAAGCCTTGCGCTTACAAGTTGCCGTGGTTAAAGTTCACTTCAAAATAGTTATAACCATATTACCTACTCCTTTTGAGTACAAAAATATACTTGGAATATGGTCAGTACATGATGAAAATATTTAAAGTTACTGAACAATGAAATTTGATATAAAGCATGTCGTGAAAATAAAATAAAAATACATTATTTCAAACAAAGCGGCCATGTTATAATAATTTACAATAATAATTGTAGAAACAATTTTTTTTTTATCCAAACGCAGATCGGAAAACAAAACAAGTTCAATATGTTATTTTGATTAAACCACAACAGGCAATATGTATTAACCGGAGTTCATATGAGCAGAGCAGTCTATAAAATAAACAAAAGAAAATTGGAATGAAACAGTATCCCGGATTTGTTTTCCATTTGGATTAAATATTTTACGAATTTGGCGTATTGTTTTAAAGGTTGGAATAATACGGTATGGAAATAGATTTTCTGAAAATGAATAAAAAAATTTAATATCATTGAAAAATTTAGCAGACACTTCGTGGTGCAACATTATAATTTAAAATATGTTATATTTAAACTTTGTAGTACACACACACAAAATGAGTTATACAAAATGTATCAATCTAATCACATAAGTCAAGGGGGCGCGCGATGGGTATTTTTTTGGCAAAAAGCTCTAGGATTGGTGAAGTGGACTGAAATGTGATACTATTAATGAGTGGGTTTTTAAATTTAAATCATTAAAATCCTAAAATAAATAAATTTGAACCGTACGCCTACGAATGAAAATCACTAGACTAACGTAACGCGGTTGGATGGGAAATTGTGGATGACAATCCATAAAGCCCCGATGTAGCCTCATCTGATTATCTCTTGATTACATGTACGCAGCATTATATCGATGGAAGAAGATTTAATGGCGGCACTGATATAAAATTTGATAGAGTATTTTGCATCAAAGCCTACGTGACTTTTTATAAAAGAGAAATAAAACATTTACTACAACTTTGGAGAAAGGTAGCATCTATCGACGAAATTTTTTAGGGTACACTTTATAAGCGATGGCGAAAAGTTGGAAATATATGGAAAGACCGTGCTATATAAAAAAAAAACAGGCTTGTAAGGTATCTAGTGCACTCTATAGGGTGGAATTTATTTATTTAACGCCCTTATGGGCTCTTACAAAATATATAAAATAAAAAAAATCTCATAAGACATATACACTTAAAAAGATTCAAGTACATATAATAGATTTGTGTCAATTTAGATTGTGTAAATAGATTTGTGTAAATTTATATTTGTGTAAATTTAGATTGCTGTTAAAAAGATTCAAGCAGGTACATATTATAGATTTGTGCAAATTAAAAAAGAAAAGTTTTAATAGGAAGAAGAAAAACAAAAATTTATTTAGCCAATACCATTTAGTTGAGAATTAAAGAATTGTTTCAATTTAGTTCTATACACAGTTATACTATCAGCAAAAATGTAGACCACCTCGTCGTGATTTTAAAAGCAAAAAACAGTCTGCGGTTCGATGGCTTTGAGATGTGAAGACACATGTTGCACGTACCGTGGACAGGGAGACGCACAAATACCTGAATACAACAATAACTAAAAATCAACTACATGTCTGAGACGTATATTTTGGACATCTTGCTAGAAGAGAAGATAGTGTGGAGAGCTTGTGTGTTGGGCCACGTCGAGGATCGAAGAGGAAGAGGAAGAAGAAAATCCCAGTTGGAATGACCAACTGGAAAAGCTAGAGGTACTTCTCTGATGACAGCGCTAAGATCAACAGGATGCCGGGATAAATGGAGGAGAGGAGGTCATGAAGATTTTTGTAGTATTTGTCAAATTGGACTTAAATAATTGATTTGTATTTGTTTTGATTGTTGTTTGAGTGAGATAACTAACTGATATGTAAATTTTTATTATATAATGACGTTCAAAGCTTGTGCTTATTGCTTTTCACTCTATATTATTACTTTTTTGTTTTTTAATTTCTATTATATTATGTTTTCCTTACGATTCTGCTTGTTATATACTTGCTTTTTACTTATATTATATTTATCTTTATATATTTGTACCTGTATTTTAGGTATTTTCTTTCCACTTTCTCATTATTATTTTTACACGTTTTTATTTATTTTCTTTAAACTTTTATATTCTATAAATGTACACTTTACCTGTTTGTAAAAACCCTGCAGGACATTAATAGATAAATAAATAAAAAATAATTTAAAAAATGATCATGATCCTAAGACATCACCGACTTGGATGGAATATTCCTCAGTAGGTATCTACTTACACATTGTATTTACCCACCAAGTTCAAATGGGCGTTTATTCTCAAGCAATCTCTATTTTACTCCTTACTCTAAAGCAATATCTATGAACCGTCAAAACAATTATGCAATCAAACACAATGTGTCAGTTTGTCACTACTCGTGCTTGACGTGTTTGTTGGCCTGGTAGCTGGACGCTCGCCTAGGGATCCAGTGGTCGGGGTTTCGAGCCTCCGAGGAAACCAGCAAGTTTATCTATTTTTATACCACAAATGTAAAGCTTAGTTCGAAAATATTTTGAATATTGATGTGACACGTATTAGGTGCAGCAAGCACGGTTATTTAAAAAAAAGATAATTAAAAGTATTTTTAATATAAATAAAAATATATGCACAAAAAAAAATGTAGGAGGATAATATGACCACACATAATTATTTTGGACCGGATCACATATTGGACTAGCGAGATTAAACGTAAATGTTTTTCATGAAGCAAATTACGGAGTCTCATTAAGAAGGGATGAAAAATAAAAGGCTTACGTTGGGATCTCTACTCCTACGTGAAAACAAAATAATGGTGTTTTGAACGTTAATAGAAAATGTAATGTAATGAATGTATTTAAGTAAATTGTTACTCTTATAGAATTTTCAAAACTGAATTTACTATATTATTATTATTGAATTTATTGTTATTCGTCATTAAATAAAAATTCCAAAGCATGAAATGAATCACGCAGTAATCAGTACTAATAAATCACGCACAAAGTATCAACAAATGATGCAGTTTTAAAATCAATATGTTTTTATAGATAACGTATTTTTAATAATAAATTTTTAAAGAGTGCTTGAAGCTTCAAAGTGCGAGAGTAAATACAATACTAGCAGGAAAGCAATCGGCTTCGCCGATTGCTTACTGCTAGGCCCTGCGGGCGGCTATTATGGCCGCTTCGCGGCCAATGATGGCCGCTCCGCGGCCAGCGATAGCTGCTGCGCGGCCAATTGTGTTTGCTGTGTAGCAAACACAATTGTTTACCTATGCCTACGTCAGCCGCTTCGCGGCCAATTGTATCTGGCAAACCTCCATTTTTGCTATTGTGACCGCTTCGCGGCCAAATGTGTTTGCTGTGCAGCAAACACAATTGTTTACGTATGCCTATGTCAGCCGCTTCGCGGTCAATTGTATCTGGTAAATTTCCACTTTTAATTACGGGTAGCTTAGATATAATTAAGACAAAGTATTTATTCAAAATTTCTAACCGATTAATAAGTCAGAGCGGAATAAACCATAGTTCGATAGGTAGGTACCTACTCTTTTCTCTTCTCGCAGTGTTGATTATTTTTATACAACATTATAAAAAATGAATCTTTGTTTAATTTGGTTTGTTACATAAAAAAATTATTTGTTATTAAAATTTCAATAAAAAAAATATTCTCGACCGTAAAAAAAAAATTCGATCTAGCCAGGATTCGAACGCGGCACCTTCTGATCCGCAGTCAGACGTTCATCCGCTGTGCCACACAACCCAATGGGAACCGCGGCAAAATTATTGTATATAAATAAAAATCATCATCCAAATGCCGAAACGTACGACATTGGTTAGGGTAATTAATATATTGATGTTGTTAAAAATCATCTCTTTATTTGAATAAAAATAGTTTTTAAATCATTAATTTCTTACAAATTTATAACGTTATTAATATTGAACATTTCTTTATTATTTAAGTATAGTTTTATCTTCGTAATGCTCGCTTTACACTCGTAAAAAAAACATATAAATATTCCGTGACTAAGGGTGATTTCTAAGACACTGAAAACGAATTTTTTGGTCGTGGCCTGTCGATTTCGTTAATTTAATGCATGTATTTTCTTAATTACTATAAATAAAATACATTTTTTCTTTTATATAAGAAAAACGGTTTTATGTAAGTTATCGTTTTAAGAAAATCGAAGTCTAGCATATATATTCTGAGATATATGTATAATAAAAAACCCACATTTTCGAAAGAAAGTTTATAATGCTACCTTTACATGGACCAAGGTCTATTTCAGTCTTTTCGACATTTTCAGGTTAAATTTTCGAGAAGACCGCTCATATTTTTTTATGACTACGCCAAGTACCGATGAATATATGCATACGTTTCCTACATCGTATATACTTGCACAATGAAAATATTTTATTCATGCAATCTACCCCTAAGCGCGAACAATTTCAGAAGAAATGTCTTCACGGCCATTCAGAATCTACAGTGTTGAATTTTCTAGAATATTTTGTTCTCCATCTTTGGTAGGCTCTTCTTCTAGCAGCCACAGGGTATAATAATTTTGTAATATTTTATTACACAATTTTACTAATTTACAGTGGAATATTTGAATAAGATGAACATTTAAGAGTTGTGACGATAAAGATTTTATGTACTACCTCTCAAAAAAAAAACTGTTCGTGTTTAGAGAGAGAAAAAATAGTTTTGCATTACAATTGTCATTTTTCATTACGATTCTCATTTTTTATTACAATTCTCATTTCCAATTATTTTTCTCATTTTCCAATACCATTTTCATTTTTCATTATAATTCTCATTTATCTGCCCGAAAATTTGTCGCGTTGTGCTTGGTTAAACCCTTAATCAGTAACATTTCTATAATGTCACTTTTCATGTCAAAATTTTCCTCAAAATTTTTCATCAGTCAGTTTTTTTGTCACTGCGCAAATTTTCGCAAATTTTTTAGAAAAAATCCGGTAAAAATTTACTGCAATATTGTATGATTACGTTTCATATAAAACTAGCTATAAAAAATAAGAAAAATGTTTAAACAATGTTAAGTTCCGTTATGCGCAAACAGTGCTTCAAGGAATTGAACATGTCATATGATGTGGAATAAGAATCAATTTCTTGTTGTACTTTCTGGTTTCTGACTTTTTTGCTTGAATATTTTTTGATTGGTATAATTTTTGATTATCAATCATTTGGATATTAATAAAAAAGGGCAAAATACAGAATTAATGAATATGTTATTAAATAAAAGAGACTTATTTTGATTTTGGTAATATTTGTATTTTTTCTTGTATTTGTTGTATTGTATTGTTGATTTGTATTTGAGTTTATAAGATCTATTGTAATTAATTAATATGAATGTATTTCTGTTAAATACAATTTATTTATATATATGTATTGATGCATCTACAGACAAATATCAATGTGATGTTTTGTGGGTCTGAGATGTAAAAAAAAAA
>JADDOH010013003.1:0-16344 GCA_016648135.1 Agrypnia vestita
CTCAGTTTATTAAGTAGTTTGTTCCATAACTTTGGTCCAGCCACCGCGAAAGCACGATCACCGAAATTAGTTTTGTGGACGCGATTTACTTCAGCTAACCTATTTGTATTAGATGTTGATGCTGAGCGAAGTGTTAGTTGTCTATTATATTATATTAATGTACCTACCTACTTATTATCAACAGATTGTTAATGACTGATAGAAAGTACGAATGATATTAAGGTACAATGTATGGTAGAATAGATAATGGATAAATTGTAAAATAATATAAAGCTAATCTTAGCATGGCGAAAATGATTACAAAAAAATTGACATTTTTATGTAAAGGAAACGTAAAAAAATGAAATTTCAACGAAACAGAGAGATGATAAAATCATTTCAAGGAGAAATAAATAATCTTAAATTAAAAAAAAAATAGATTTCAATTGGCTCACAGTAAAACAAGGACAAAATTAGTGATGCAACGAATACTACTCTCACGAATACGAATACCAAGCCTTCTTTTTTCATTTTTATTTTTTTATTCTTAAAATGGGTAATATAATAACATTTATATTTTCTAATGTATATATTGTAAAAATCAGTATATCATATTTCTAGTCAAAAATACGTATCACAAACTTTCTTAGTTTTTTATTAAAAATTTTGATATTTTTTTCGTCTCTAATATCCTCTGGTAGACTCACATACAACTTCATCCCACTGTACATCACAGAAGTTTGCGATCTTTTTTTCTTTCTGAATGGCAACCTTATTTCATCTTTTTTCTTGTACAATAGTTCATGTTGGTTTTCTCTTATTTTTCTTACTAATTCAAATGTATTGTTGTGTTCATTAACAATTTTGTATATAATTTCGGCGAATACGAATACGAATAATTTAGCAAGGTAATAAATAATACACCACTGTCCTTTTTTGTTAAGAGATTTAATAGTTAAAATTTACCACTGGCAAATTTTTGTTCAAAATGCACAACATTTATTTTATCCGTTTGTACATTCCCAGGGGTCGAAAATAAATATCACTCTTTTCACGCTCACCAGAGGTCATGTTATTAGATTTAATTTGAAATTATTTTATAAGAGTTAACACTTTTACACACAACGGAAATAAAATGGAACAAACAATGCGTATAACAAAACAAAAACTACATGAATTGAGCACATAACCTTATTAATAACCCAACGAAACTAGATGAAAGAAGACATGTTATGCTGTGAAACAAGTAACAATTGACAACTTGAGAACTCAACAAATCCACTCATTCAATGTTTGGGGCATCCCCGATAATAGAGTGCGTAGATGTGTTCGGATACACGGTACACAGCCAAACCGTAATTTGCTTTGCGTTCAGTTATAAATAGTTTCTTTTTAATATTCGTGATGATATTCGGCGGAATACGAATATTCGGTAAATAACCATTCGGCGAATACGAATATTCGTATTTTTATTCGCTGCATCACTAACTAAAATCCAATAATTTTTATATACAAAAATTTGAATGATAGATAACCAAAATATTTCAAAAAGTGCTCGAGTGGTGAAAAAAAAGAAAAGTGTTTGGACCAGTTTGGACTATAGTACAAGTACAAAAGCGTGTGGGTTTCAGGTGAACAATGCTTTATTACGTGACGCACGACAGTCCTCGAAGTTTCAAGCCAAAATGTGGAAGTTTTATTATATAAGCACGCCCAGCACATGTTAACGACTGTCATCCATACGTAATGCAATTTAGTACAAGCGTAGAGAGCGTGGGATCCAAGAACAACGAAATCTAATAACGTGACATGCGACAGTCCTCGAAGTGCTAATTTGGCGTATCGGTAAGCAAGTATTAAACGTTTGAAGGGCTAACAGCCATGTATAATACAATTTCGCCCGTGTCATGAATATATCCGGGTAAAGCGTTGATGGGTGACTCATTCTACGAGAGAAATATCCTAGATTGTAAAACTTGGGATGAAATTGAGTTGTATGAGGTTAATGTATAATTATCCGTTATTTTAAAATTATATTGTAACATAAACAAAAGAATGGAGGAGCATGTAATCATGTAGGTACGCGCGGTATAAGTTATACTTATTTGGCGTGATTATCATAATTGATATTTATATATAGGTTAAAAATGTATATTAATACAACAATACATTTACGAAGTCTAGGAAACGATAAATATAGTTGATAATACTTTAATGTAGTTAAATTATTAATATTTGTTTTTGAAGTAGTACAAACGTAACTATTGGTTTGTGATAGCCAAAATAAGTAATAAATGTCTTCGGATCTACGTCTCACTGCGATTCGAAGACATTTATCGCCGCAGCATCGCAGAAATATGATGCGACGAATTAAAAAAAGTGTGCATTTTCAAAAAAATGTGGTGTTTTATCGATTTTCGGCCTAAAAAGCCGTAGGTTTCGAAAGTATACAACTTTGACAGCCGCATTAAATTTCGAATTTGACAATTACGTCGTTTTTGCAAAAACATCGACAGTAATACGAAATTCTAACACATACTTAAAATCGTGATACAATAAACAGTTATAATTTTTAATTCAGCAGGTAACCTATTATCGTTGAGGTCACGAAATTAATTCTATGACTAACGTAGGGTCAGGGTTAGTTGTAAAATTTTCATTAACGTATTTGTTAGCTCATAGTTTTATTCGTATCATAAGTAGAAATGAGAATATAATAATTTTGAAGACGAGTACATAGTCTACCATTGAGAGAGAGTCCTTTATATTTCTTATAACAAATCCTACCTTGGTCTCCTTATCTCACAGCTACCCAGTGGCGTGCAGCGCACACGAGCAAAAAAGCTGAACATTAGTAAAAATTCTGGGAAACAAATATTAATTTGATAATCCTTATCTTAAGAAAAAATCGATTTAACATTCTTGCCGTAATTCGTCATACGGCTAGATGTTTCATTTCCGACGTTTCTGTATGCAACTTCATGTCAATTCATAATTTATCTCACTCGTTTGCGCCCAAAAAATTTGTTTCTTAGATCTAGTCAAGTCGAGAAAAAACTCGTCCTGAACTGTGTATTTTCCTAATGAAACCGTATAATATTACATTGACCCATCTTTATGTCTGCGAGTTATTTGTAATAGACAAGTAAATTTTTCATAGAAAAGCGTTTTTCTTCGAAAGGTCCAATTTGGTGAGAACTGCGCGCACGTCACTTGCAGAAATGACTTTTTTACAAATTCCATTTGCTTGCACATACAACTTTTTGTGTGACTTGTATTTCTCTTTTCTATGGTGAATTCCATTTGTCAAATGTCAAATCATAATCTCCATATTATTTTGAGTACGCTTGTTCTTTTATTTTATTATTTTTATATATTAATTACTGACTACATTATTTACAATTTACAGTACAAATTCAATCCGTTTCTATTTACATGTTTTAGTTTATAGTAATTTATAAAGAAAGTTCGTAAAATGTAGGCTTTTGAACACTTTATACCCAATATGAAAATGTTTATTTACGACGACATTGCCATCGGTGATATCATAAAATGTTTGATTTATTTTTATATATTTTTATTTATATCTGAAATTAGCGTTATTCCCGTTTTAATAATACATAAATCGTCATCGAAATATATTGAAAATTTTTGCCGTATTACTTGTGTATAAAATATTTATTTATTTAGAAAATCCTTATTTACAATACTTATTTTATAGTGCACTTATTTTTGTGGGTTAAAGCTACTCAGAATAGTTCATTAAATAGAGTTAAAAAATACAAAATGTGTGTGTATATATGCATGTGCATGCGTATATATACCTATTTTAAAAATATTATATAATAATATATTACAGTCGGTCTCAGCATAACCTAAGTTTATATCCACTGCACGCCACTGCAACCACCGACCTAGCTTAGAGCTGGTAAGTCTCATTTTATCACCGTAGTGTGTGTACCTACCTACCTATATTATAACAAGGACTTTCAATAGAGCAGATTAAGTAAGGAAGCAAATGATGAATTCAGGTAGAAACATTCGCCAGGTGATACATTTTAGTGGTCAGCTTTGGTGCCGGTGACTATTGCGTGAAATATTCATAAATTTCCGCAAGATTCGCTTCACGAACGTGACTGGTCAAAACATTTTTCTAGGAAAAAACGATGAACGAAAAGAATTTAATTGGACATCCTTTAATCTACTTTTTTTGATATATTTGTCATAGCAATTTTAAATTTATATTTATTTTATTTATTTCTTACGTTAGTTAACATGACACTCCTGTATGTTAACTAGTATTTTACACTTTACATTCTACCATCTATTACTAAGTATGCATGATAACTTACATATTTACATTTACATATTCTATAGTATTACCTATACAATCTATAATACATATTTTTATGCTCTACAATTCTATACAACTTATTTTTACAATAATTATAACAATTGTTTTTAAAATCAGTCATCTTATTTATATTTTTCATATTTTCCGGCATCTCATCATATATATTTAGACAATTCTATGTACACTTTTTTCTTATATGGTAATCTTATTCTATTCCTATTTCTGTTATTATAGTTATGTACATCACTATTTACAGTAATTTAAAATATATATATTTTGGCATTTTGTTACTGAGAATTTTATGTACAAATATGAGAACGTTATAAATAAGTATGTTTTTTATATCCATCCAATTGAGTGCTTTTTTCATTTTTTCAATTCTGGTGTATTTACTTTTTTTTAATATGATTCTCATTGCCCTGTTTTACATAATGTTTCCTTCATTGGCCAATAGCAATGACTGTAGCACAATAGTATATGCAAGGAGTAATTATAATTTTGTATATAAACTCCGCGCTATTTTTACTCTCTTTATATTAACTCGTGGCGTCTGCTTGCTTGCTTGCTTGCCGGCTTGTCGTCAAAAAAAACTTTGGATCGATTTTTGACCCTTTTCCCATTATTCAATCGAGCTGAAACTTGGCAAGTAGACTCGTGGCGACGATCAAGAAGATCTATCATATTTTCGCTAAAAAAATTAATAACTATAGTATAATTTCGGATTATTAGAAATTTTAATGGTTTTTTCAAATTGGAATCATTAGAAAAGTTTGATTAGCAACGGCGGCCCGATAACGTCGCGGTATATTTTCTAAATTTGAATTACTCCGTCGGTATACATAATAGGTACTTCACTACGAATGTCGAAAATCTAAATTGACTGACAAATGTTTTTAGAATTTAATCTTCAAAACATGAAGTGTCTTATCAAAGCTCAAAACATCTGACATTTTAGAAATATGTTAAATTACTATAAGTTTAGTGTTATGTTATTTGTTTTAATTCGTCTTTAATTGTTGTTATATTTTACAAAGAAAGGGAGTATAATAAAAACTTGATTTTTATGGGTTACTTTTTTTACTTAGATTTTTTTCTCAATATTCCAAGAAAAAATATTTTTTAGAACTTTGGGGGCGAAGGTGAGCGTCGGTAGTCACCAATTTGTGGTGATCGATGAATGAGGAGAAAGTTGCTTTGTGGTCACCATCCGTTATCTAACGGGAATTCTCCAAAGTCGTGGAATGTTTGATTAATTTATTTACTGATAAAATAATTACAAGTTATACACAATTACGATAATAAAGACAATGATAAAGACCCGACGGAACAGGGCCTCCGGCCCTGTAATTTTTATTTTTTGTAATTTTTATTTTGCGCGCTATTGTCAGCATGTAGAAGATCCCATGGCAAGAAGTTGTTAACTAACATTCAAGACATTTTGAGATAATTAGACATTTGCATTTCACCTTTGAATTATTTGGTTTATTGCTAATTCAAGATTAATTTTTATTGATTTATGTCACTGAAATATCAAAAAAGTATTTTTAAAGTAAAAAAATGCATTTATGCACAAAAAAAAAAAATATATACTAATTTTCCCTAAAAAATGTAGCAAACAACCATTTTTTCGCCTCTGGAACTCATTTTTAATAGAATAACACCTTTTTTAAAATTGGTAAAACACGAACATCAAGCAACTCTTCAAATGATATCCGTTTTTACCATCCATTATCTAAAATTACAAAATACCTGGCATGTTAATTAATAATAAAAAACATGGTATGTGCCATTTAAAATTATTGAAAAATAATATATAAGTACATATTATAATAGTCGTCAAATAAAAACAAATATATGACAGTACTGCCAGAGTAAAATTTATATTAACCATAAATATTCCAATCAAATTAAAAGGCGTGTTAATTTCAGAATGATGGCATGAACATTGTATTATTGAAGATAACATGTTCTTCCCATTAGTAACTGATTAGATTTTTATGAAAAAGTGTAGTTAACATGTTCATCCCTATGATTTGAACGTGTTCTAATTATTTTTACGTTCTGATCTTATTTCCAATGGAACGAGCGTACAATATTTAGTTTAGACGGCTTATTAACTTATTTTTGACAAAAATGTTAGTTAATCTTGCCATGGGGTCTTCATATTGTCTGCTCGGTGTCGTCGGGGTTGTACTGCTCACTTCAGCCTTGTGCGCAGCTGTCTTGCGTGCAATTGTCGGGGTGCCTACTCAAAAGCATCGACACAAGGAAAATATGCGTGTTGCTGGAGCAAAGCAAAGACCTTTGTGATAAGGATATTGCGTTGAATGTGAAATAAGTTATGTATAGTTTTTTATACATTTTGTTCCTAGTATTCTCTTAGTGTCTCATTTAAAATAACAATAAAGATAAATTGAAATTATCTATTTTTTTAGAGTTCTCGAGAAAAAACTGACTTTATGCTATGGATAGAATCGTTTATTTCGAATAGAACCGTATACTTACTTATTTTTTGTAGATAGGTCTACGAGTAACTAAGCCATCGATTAATAGGCATGATAACCGTATTAATGAATAAGTGATTTTAGAAAAGAAAATGTTTTGAAAGGATTCTAAAAAATGATCCAGTTTTAATATTGAGATTTATAACATTTTCAATATAATAAAAGTATAACATTGTGCGATCCGCCATTTTAACTGAAACACCGATCAGAGCGATCACCGTGTCTCTTGAACTGTTGTCATAGACAATGCAATGTTTACTTAGGCTTGACGTCACGTAGACGCCATGACAACCACGGGCGTTTTCGCGCGAAATCAAAAATAGGTAGATGAAAATGCAATTATTTGCGTAAGAACTTGGTTTATTACTGAAATAATGTTATTTTCGGTATATTAGTAGACGTGTAACTACATTATAGAAGGTTATTTCAAATTCTGTCATGCCTATTCTCGGCATCTGGCTTGGTATTCATCTCAGAGAACATATTGCTGGGTAATTTAGTGATAGTAAAGCCATGTATTCACTAGGGGACAAATTGTCCCTCAACACCACGCGCGGCACAGAGTCTACGTGACGTTGCAACGTCGTGCGCTGTTCCGCGACGGCGCGCACAACATAGCGCGGCATTTCTACGTGCCGGGGCAACGTTGCCATGCGCACGGTACCCGAGCGAGCACACTGCAACATTACGCGGAGCGTCAGTACCACGTGGTATGTTTACAAGTGAATACGCATGCGCCGTATCTATCAAGATGACAGTGTGGGGAAACGAAATTGTTCTTGAATTCATCGAGCTGTATCGATCGAAGATCGCATAGAATGTCCGTCCTTCTTTCTCTTTGCAGTAAATAATTTCGCATTCTCCTCTTTTTTCTCCTCTTACTTTTCGATAAACTCATTAACATAAACAGATACACGGCTATCACCGTAACCTCATAAGGCGATATATTTCCGCGACGTCTGGAAAACAATAATTATTTGCAAAAAGGACCTTGTTTTTAATAATATTCAATTTACTACAGTAAAACCTCGTTTATTTGAAATTGCGACCCAAAAAAACATTTCGAATTGCGCGGAACCCCGTTTTCGCCAAATGAGATACCGCAGCTGTCAACATAAGCTCATCGGATGACATTTCCGCGACAAGATATGCGAGTCCCGGTGTGTACACGTCAAATGACCGCGTCATTGTCCCCGAAACATGAGCGTAGATGTTGATGCGACATGCCGAGCGGAATGTTTCGCGATTTGTCCCCTAGTGAATACATGGCTTAAGACGTGAAGAATGGTGAGCGGACTTCGTTGCAAAATATTTAGACATGAAATTGGCCAAATGTCGTCGTATTTAATCAATCCCCTCTCTGGGGCTGTGTCCTAATTCTGTGTATTTATTAAAGAAATATTCTCGCTCGTAAAGTGTTGAGTCATATGCTAAATCATTCCTTTTCATTAGCGGCCCATTGTGAGCGAGAAGACCTCTTTAACACTTTCGGGACGAGGCAAGCTAAACATAATCTGCTTTATGATTGCGCCTAAGACGCATCGAGTAATGCGCTTTTTTTCCCATTGCCAGATAAAAAAATTAATCAAATCATATATTTTTTTTAAGAAACGAAAAGATTTTTTTCCCATTGCCAGCTAAAAAAATTAATCAAATCATATAATTTTTTTAAGAAACGAGGTGTACTAATTATTTGAATATACATTTTGATATTTAATATTTAAAAGTATTATGTACTAACATTCAAGTCACTTGAAAGCGAAATACATCGATATTTTTATTTTCTTGCGACAATTTATTTTGAAGGCAAGTATATTTACTTCCTTTATATTAACTCGTGGCGTCTGCTTGCTTGCCGTCAACAAAAACTTTCGATCGATTTTTGAACCTTTTCCCGTGATCCAATCGAGATGAAACTTTGCAAGCAGACTCGTGGCGACGATCAAAGAGATGTATCAAATTTTCGTTAAAATAAATTAATAATTACAGTATAATTTTGGATTTTTCAAATTTTTAATGGTTTTTCATATAATTTGTATGAAGAGATTCCGACGCATCTGGTAGACGCGAGAATTGATAAAATAATAATTTTGGATTTTTAGAAATTTTTTATCCCTTTCGTAGCGTCGCATCCCAACGAGCCCAACGCCTAGGTAAAGCGCCAAACCAGTTTGCACTGGTAAATGAGAAAGAAGTATAACAAAAACTTGGTTTTTATGGGTTACTTTTTTTTTATGTTTAATTTCTAGAATGTAGGCGTGGTTGTAAATGTGTCAAACTCGAACGCATAAATGACGACATAAATGCGGGGTTTTTCTATTACCAGTTTAAAAAAATAGACAAATCGTATGAAAAGCAGCGGGCCAATATGTCGCCTTTTCAAAATTGTTATTAAATACGAAAACATTGACTTTATATTTTTTTAATAGAATGCTCGGAATTGGATTTTTTATAATATTTCTGTTTAATGTAAAGTAAAACTGATAAGTGCACCCGTTACTATACCGCATATGTCATTGGTACTAATCATTCATCAAAATGTATAATTCTCTATGTAACAATGTCCGTCACTAACGATACCAGATGGCTCAAATAATAATGAGGTATAATTTTAATAATGTCCGTTACTAACGTCATCAAGACGCTACGCTACTCTAGATAGCGCTGCTCTCACAGTCTTAACTGACGGCCGTAGTATAAGATAAAAGTATGTCATTTTGACTGCTTGTAGCTAGTAGTTTAATAAATAAGCATTGCTGTCGATATCAATAGTAGAGAAGTCAACTAACTAATGCAAATTGCAGTATTGTACAACTGTTGAGATTCAGAATATTTTGAGTTTGTTCAAATCTTTCAGAACAGTGCTGGATTTATGTCACAGAGACATTATTAATCAATTAGTGTATATTATAGATATCTCACAGAGACGAAACTATATTAATTATGGGAAAGTAGGTATAGAAGTCATTTGGGTGTACACAGGACTTATGACCTGTCTTTTTATGGTTGGCTTAAGTGATCACTTTACACAATTGTAACATTCACCATTTCCACCCATGATAGAATATACCATGCTTATTCATTTTTTGGAAGTTGTATATATGTTCAAATTGCGTGGAAAGCTTTCATATATGAGTTGTAAGCGCCTTTTCCATGCGGCCTGTACAAAGCCATTTTCATTCCCCTAAATCCCCACAGATGTCGCTAATGAGAAAATCTACATTGATTTTTTACGGAATTGTTACGGAATGTTACAATTTTTGATGACAATGTTACAATTGTTTTACGGAATGTTACAATTGTGTAAAGTGATCACTTAAGCCAACCATAAAAAGACAGGTCATAAGTCCTGTGTACACCCAAATGACTTCTATACCTACTTTCCCATAATTAATACAGTTTCGTCTCTGTGAGATATCTATAATATACACTAACTGTTGAGATATTTTTGGAAAAAACTTCTTTTTGAGTAATTTTGTAAAATATATTATTTTATGTACATTTTGTAAGAAGCCCATCCGAGGTCGTTAAAAAAAAATACGCTGATTATTCAATAAATTGTGGTTATATACAAAGTGTTTTATATTTATTTATTATATATATAAATATGGTCCCGGTTGGCCAAGTGTTTGGGAGTAATCAAGGTATATATTGTCAGTGCTCACCTGGGTTTATTTGGGCTCTGACGCACACTCATACAAGAACACGCACACGTACACAGATGTGCGCACTTGACGGTTGACGGTATAATATAATGACGTTAATGAGAGGAAAGCGTCACATTATATCGCGCCAACATTCTGGGCGCCATTTCCAGCCGCGGGTAATCTATATTATGATCGCTTCAAAAACTCAGTTTTAAAAAAAGTAACCCATAAAAACAAAGATTTCATTATACTCCCTTTCTTTGTAAAATATATCAACAATTAATGACGAATTAAAACATATAACATAACACTAAACTTACAGTAATTTAATATATTTCTAAAATGTCAGATTTTTTGAGCTTTGATAAGACACTTCATGCTTTGAAGATTGAATTCTAAAAACATTTGTCAGTCAATTTAGTTTTTAGACATTCGTAGTGAAGTACCTATTGTGTATACCGACGGGTAATTCAAATTTAGAAAATATACCGCGTTATCGGACCGCCGCCGCCGTTGCTAATCAAACTTTTCTAATGATTCCAATTTGAAAAAACCAATAAAATTTCTAAAAATCCTAAATTATACTATAATTATTAAATTTTTTAATGAAAATTTGATAGATCTTCTTGATCGTCGCCACGAGTCTACTTGCCAAGTTTCAGCTCGATTGGATCACGGGAAAAGGGTCAAAAATCGATCCAAAGTTTTTTTTGACGGCAAGCCGGCAAGCAAGCAAGCAAGCAGACGCCACGATTTAATATAAAGGGAGTAAAAATAACCGAATCGCATGAAAGGCAGCAGGCCCATCTTCTTCTTCTTCAGCCTTCATCTCTCAACTACTGGATATAGGCCTCTTCCGTACCTACTCTTCCATCCTTCCTTGTCATTTGCTTGTTGTAGTCAATTCTTCCCCCCACAGCGGCTATATCGTCGGCCCATCTCTTTTGAGGTCTTCCAACGCCTCTTTTATTCTCCCAAGGTCTCCACCTTAGAACTCTGGGCGTCCATCTTGTAGCATCCTGCCTTGCAACACGCCCATTGCCATTTTAGCCACTACTCTACTTCTACGTCTAATTTCATTATTTCTAATTCTATCTCTTAGGCTTACGCCAAGCATGGATCTCTCCATGGATCGTTGTGTGAATTTGAGTTTTTCTATACTTTATTTGTGAGGGGACGAGGTCCATAGATTGTTTTAAAATAATTTCGATATTATTTGATGTGTAGAAATATTATATATTGTCACGGGACGTGGCTTTGGGAGGCAAATGAGATCACTGGTTTATTGATTATTATAATTAATTCACAAAATCACTGGAAACGAATTAAATTTACACTATTTCGCAATTTATCACTATTATGTGAACATTTGATTATCGCTTGTTAACGTAAAGTAGGTATTTCGCTCGGTTATCCACGATTGGCCGCACTGTGGCTTACCGTTCCGTCGCCAACGTTGCACCAGTTAAAACATGCCCAAGAAGGAATGAAGACGTCACGTCACAGAATAAAATATAATTAATTTATAAAAGTGAATATATCTAACTATGTTTGTATCAGTAAATGATAAAATTGTGTTATTAGCTAAATGAAGACATATTAATAAATAAAAATAAAGCGAAATACAAAGGAATTAAAAAAATACTAAAATCACATAAAAATTACCAATCATTCACTGAAATGTTCCCACACTCGCAAATTAATTATTTTTCCTTACGCAGAATACATTTTTTAAATTCCTTAATGGTGCATCCAGTGAGTGCATGCGATGCAGATTTCTCAATGAGAGATCGTCGTAAACATTGGCCATATGAGTGGACACATTATGGTAAATATTAATTAAAATTACATATACAGTGCATTGCACTGGAGTGCATTGCCAATCTTTTTAAAAGTTGACGAACTCATTAACAAATATTAATATAACAATCTTCATTAAAATTTAAATTTCATACAATGCAACTTAAATGTCACCGAACCGAATATTGAACTGGTGTTAAAGATTAATTAAAATGTTGGACGTAAGAACCAGGTAGGTACATCTATTTTAGCGAACTCTCAACTTTTTTTTTGTAATTAATCTCAAAACCTTTCAATACTATAGGATAGACAGCGCTAGGGTTTACGCAGAAGGTTATAAAATGTTTAGTTTTTATTGTAAACTAGTAGATGGAAAGCGAGCTCTATACTCTGTTTAAGGAGCTAAACGTCGCAAAATTTATAAAACTGGGAAGACTTCGGTGGCTGGGTCATGTGGAGAGAACGACCGATCAATCACCAAAGTCCCTGCTTAACTCGATGCCAATAGGGCTTAGAAGAAAGAGCTTAGAAGGGCCAAAATTATGATTGACCGACAACGCCTTCAAAGACATTTCTGCCTTGGAGCTTCGGAAATGGAGAGAGCTGGCACTAAACCGAGATGAGTGGAGGTAGACTCTTGAGGAGGCCAAGACCCACTAGGGACTGTAGAGCCAAGAGTGATGATGAGTAGATGGAAAGTGATGGATTTTTGCCGTGTTTAATGGTTGAGAGTCTTACCGGCACTTACTGTAGATCAGTGAAAGTGGATCGGAGTGATGGCGTAGTTTCATTAAATAAGACATTAGTACTTGTTCTGTTTTATCTACACAAAGTTTTCCACATCGAGAGTCTACTTAAATATTTAATAAAAAGTAACTGCGATGCTTGTAGCTCGCCAAGTTTTTGACATTACCCATGCAGTATCAAATATTAAGGCTGGACATTCACTGCAGAAGCATATTTCGCCGTTTTCTACGAAAATGTGGGTTTTATTATTAATTTATATCATATATAGTGATATCTATACTGAAATTTTTATAGGGAAATAACTTAGATAAAATCTTTGTTATTATACAAAAGTAATAAACTGGACATTATTTACAATAATTAATAAAATATAGGCTTTAATCGACAGGACGCGGCCAAAAAATATTTTTAGTGTCCTAGGCGGCGCTAATTTTTAATGAATATTTATATGTACACTTAATATGTTTTTTTATATTAATAAAGTTATAATGTTTTAAATTTGAAAGATATTTTTACGTTTTTTCTTGATTTTAAAACGCTTTTTATTTATATAAAGAGATGATTTTAAACAGTATATTCTATTTTTTTCCGTATTTTGAGGCTTTATTCACTAAAAAATAATAATAAAAGCACCTTAATTATTATTTAAAAATAAAAATTCCAAAGTATGAAATGCGCCAATAAATGACGCTGCTGCCGACGGCATTTTGTTTTATAATTACGTCATTTATATCTAATTAATCTTCAGTTTATTACTGTTATTTTAATAACAAAGATTCTATCTAACTTACTGCATTTAAAAAATTCAGTCTAGAGTTTACATTCTGATATAATTGAATAATAAAAACCCACATTTTCTTAAAAAAAAACGGCACTTTCATTGCAAACTTACATTTGCAATGAAAGTGCCGCCTTAAACACGTTGTTTAAAACAGTTTAAAATAAATTTTCTAATGGCGTGTTTTTCAGCCGTTATTATTATTGATTTTAATTGAAATAATGACCAAATCACATCTAAAATGAATTAATAATGTAAAGTCATCCACGTAAATGTTGAGTTTCAGAGCTCTAGCTAGTCTAGAAGTTGGTGAAAAATCAATTACAAGATTCCACTACAACAAGCAACAGATTAGAGAGTTAAGCCATGTATTCACTAGGGGACAAATCGCGAAACATTCCGCTCGACATGTCGCATCAACATCTACGCTCATGTTTCGGGGACAATGACGCGGTCATTTGACGTGTACACACCGGGACTCACATATCTTGTCGCGGAAATGTCATCCGATGAGGTTATCGATGACAGCTGCGGTATCTCATTTGGCGAAAACGGGGTTCCGCGCAATTCGAAATGTTTTTTTGGGTCGCAATTTCAAATTAACGAGGTTTTACTGTAGTAAATTGAATATTATTAAAAACAAGGTCCTTTTTGCAAATAATTATTGTTTTCCAGACGTCGCGGAAATATATCGCCCTATGAGGTTATGATGATAGCCGCGTATCTGTTTATGTTAATGAGTTTATCGAAAAGTAAGAGGAGAAAAAAGAGGAGAATGCGAAATTATTTACTGCAAAGAGAAAGAAGGACGGACATTCTATGCGATCTTCGATCGATACAGCTCGACGAGTTCGAGAACGATTTCGTTTCCCCGCATTGTCATCTTGACAGATGCAGCGCATGCGTATTCACTTGTTTACATACCACGTGGTACTGACGCTCCGCGGAATGTTGCAGTGAGTACGCTCGGGTACCGTGCGCATGGCAACGTTGCCACGGCACGTAGAAATGCCGCGCTATGTTGTGCGCGAGGTCGCGGAACAGTGCACGACGTTGCAACGTCACGTAGACTCTATGCCGCGCGTGCTGTTGAGGGACAATTTGTCCCCTAGTGAATACATGGCTTTAAATTAAAGAATGTAATGAAATTACATTTGACAAAATTAAAAAATACAAGATTATCCGTTAGCACAAAGCGGGGCAACTTAAAATGGTTTTAAATTTTTTGTCCACTTTGAGGTTGTTATTTGTTTTGTTGAATAAATCTTAAAATGTGTTTGTTAGTCCACGACCGAGGCTGGCGTGGTGGTGTCATAAAGCAAAGACAAACAGGACGAATCCTTTACGAGTTTTACGACGTCATCTCGTACCCACGGAAATCACACAAACAGTCTGAAGATAACGAATCACATTATCTTCTGAGAAACTATGCGCGAGCAAATAATACAATACCGTGTCAATACACAACCAAAAAATGTGAGACAAATCCCTCCTAAATGTGTCACAACCGGCCCGATTCTGAAAATAACAATGTCTGGATCTTTAAGATCTTTATCCCAACACTTAATAGACGATAATAAAAATTAAAAATGTCCAGAGCGGATTTTGTAATTCTACGGCTCAAATACACTGTATTAAAAGATGATATAAGAAAGATTGTTTCTTACAAACGTATTAATTTCTTCATCCACAGCGTCCAGATGAAATATCATGGCTAAACTTGTCATGACCGCGTTCGGCGTTACCGCGTATTCAAATCTTCCCATCCTGACATTTGACAGATATGTCTGGATCTTTAAGATCTTTATCCCAACACTTAATAGACGATAATAAAAATTAAAAATAAACGAGACATAGCTTTACGTCGGTGTTTGTTTCTGTAAGTTTCTACATGAGATAGATATATAGAGGGAGAGAGAAAGATGTAAATTGTTATCTGTCAGATGTCAAGATGGGAAGATTTGAATACGCGGTAACGCGGTCATGACAAGTTTAGCCATGATATTTCATCTGGACGCTGTGGATGAAGAAATTAATACGTTTGTAAGAAACAATCTTTCTTATGTCATCTTTTGTTCAGTGTATTTGAGCCGTAGAATTACAAAATCTGCTCTGGACATTTTTAATTTTTATTATCGTCTATTAAGTGTTGGGATAAAGATCTTAAAGATCCAGATATTGTTATTTTCAGAATACGGATGAACATATTTTATTTTGTCTGCCGGCATTTGCTATATGAGGCTCTGATATCATTAGTGAGTAATGTTACTCGAATCTTCTGGTGTGATTTCGCGCATTATAGATCTGTTTAAATCATTCTCAAACATTCAGAAATACGCCGTTTCGGAAATCCTCGTTTATGTGCAGTTTTAATCTTTTTAAAATCTCATGAAAGTATATTTTTTCGATAAATATTTTTTATATTCAAGAACACATTCATATTTGTGAAGTTGTAATTTTTCAGAACAAAGTTCTGTGAAATATTTAATAACCAAATTAATTAATCAATTAGAAAGGCATACAGAAAAATCTAAT